>JAHZNC010000146.1:0-24315 GCA_027744095.1 Zhuqinia jingwanae
AAGAAAATTAATTAAGCACTTCTCATAAAACTAGACAATTTGCTTCCACTTTCCACCAGTTCTTATACCACCAATAACTACAAGCACATGTGTTTTATCGGGTTCTCAAATCGACAAAATTCATAATTATTTATTACTTGATAATAATCAGTGTTTTTTCAAATCAAGTATAACGCAATATACGAAGTACAAATTTCAGATACAAATTGTCTAGATTTTTTTTTACAAATGTAGCCGTGAATTGGGACTCGTTTTCTGTGTGAGTTTGAACGATTGCACAAATGCACAGTCAACAGCTTATGAACTTTAGAACGTCATCAGCAGAAGAATATCACACCAACACTGAAAACAATCTTTGTGAAATATTTGTTTCTTTAAAGTACAAAATAGAAAATTAGAGATGAGCCTGGTAAAAAATATATAAATATATTTCATCGCATCGCAGAGAAATGATGATGAGCTGTGTGTTATTGAGTACAAAAGTACAAAGCTTGACTAGCTGACATTTTGCATTAAAAATAGAACAATAAATTCTTTTTCCATGCCAGGTTCTCCAATTACATGTATGTATAAGTATAATACGTACGTAGTTAAAATTCAAATTCAAAGCTTGCCAAAGGTAAAGCTAAATGACTCAGCGAATAAACCTCAACAACTATTTCACTGTCTCGGACAATCAAGTTATGTATATAATAATATACAATACAAATTGCTAATAAAGCATTTCGTCAGCAAAAGTAGTAATGTACTCAAGTAGTCAAGTAATTGGAATGAGTCCGAGACTTTATATTTTTATAATTCCCATTACACATTATATATCCATTACAAGTATTACATATTATACATAATATGTACAATGTGCTTATATATACTTCATAATCTTCACTCTTTCTTTTTGGCAACATTTCCCATCTTTTCGACATGCACTGGGGAGACGAGTAAACAAATACAAGTTGATTTTTCCTTGTTTTAAATGTATTGTGGATTTAGCGACGCATGTTGATGTTGATGGTATTGAAAAAATATATATCCCCATTTTTTGGCATACAAAAACATTGTTATATTCAATGCTAATGTTTTAATAACATGTTATCTACTAGCTATTACGGATAGACAAACACATATTTTACTTTTTTTGTATTATGGCCACGGGACAGAGAAATATATAGTGCATGTAAAAGTAACGCTGACTATGCTCCTTCCTTCCTATTTCCAATGTATAAAAAATATTTACATATGCAGGTTATGTTTGTGGAAAGTCAAACTCAGATTTTAAATAATGTTTTGACAGACTCGAACGTGAACAGAAAAAAAACTGTTGACAGACATGCATTGCATGGATAGATAATAATTATATAATTGAATGTCCTGCTGGAGTCTATATTTATAATAATACCACACTTGTTGTAGATACATTGGTAATGGACTTTAGTCAACTTGCCTCCAGTAAAAAATATATGGTCCTGTCTTTGTCTTGTCATTATGGAAAAATGAAAAACTCGATGGGATCATGCTTTCTCTCAAATAATTTCTGCAACTTTTACAATGAATATTGGCTTGGTTTCATTTCCACACAAAAATTGGCAAAATTAAATAGGTCCTCAACTCGTTTGGGATTTTGGAATCTTAATTTTAACGAATTCTTTGGCCGGTCAAATAATATGCACCTACATAACGTTTGTCAAATCACTTCTGTGCAAACATTTGCTACCTTGAACGGGTGGGAATAATCCACACTAAAAATGAATATTATTATTTCAAGTTAAATCGAAATTTGATGCACTTGTATGCACTTTATATACAATTTGCTATCAGCCAGGACAATGGCTATGGGCAAACATTTACTAAGACTGAATAACATATTGTAATAATGCCATGTCTGTTGGTTCCTAGGGTCTTTTTATCGTTTTGGCTAAATCAGACCGACTAAACTTCATGGTAATAATGATAGGGTATCGAATTTTATATTGAAAAACATGTTCCAGTTATAGCACCTTCATTTCAGCTTTTATGCATATTGCCATTAAACATTTCCCTATAGTTTTCTCCCATTACGTACCAATTTGCTTCTTGGCAAACATGTAGGAGAGCTGGCGCTGTGTTATCCCCTTGCCATGTTTTCACAGCATGATTGTAGCGAATAGAATGAGAAAACAGAAAATTGTATACAGATTTCTACATGTGAGTTGCGAGATTTTTTTCTCTTTTCTTTACACACAAGAAGGGACGGCAAAAAGAAAGGTGGGAGTCAATTTCATAAATTGTTTCCATTTCAATTTAGGACAAAGTAAGAATGATGTCTCATGTTTCGATTTACTTTTTACATAGATATTTAATAATGCTAACGAAAATATCTACCTGTATAACTTAAAATGTATTACATTTGTCGTGAGTTTTTCATAATACAACAGAAGCAGACGGAGAAAGCAGAAGACAGTTATTGACAATGATGGCAAGTTTGTATATACGTATATGTATGTGTACATGAATATTATAAATTCATTTTACTATACAAGTTTTGTATAAAAAAAAATAAGGTTACTTTTCGTGTGTATAGAAATAATACAAAATTTGTATGATTATGAGTGACTGAGTAGCGAAAAACTTTGCATGACAGATAGCAATTTTTCAAAATTATGCATTGATGTATCAGTTTCGGCAGGTATGTATTTTGAACACAAATTTTTTCGTTAAAACAAAAATGTTATATTATTATCAAATCATCGTTTTCAATATTCACTCATATAAAACATGTATATATTCAGTATTGTATGTTATAACGAGGAACGCGTAAACTGAACTAAACTTTCATGGTGTATCGTACCTGGTATCACGGTGGTAGGAGTAGAAGTAAGAATAAGAAAAATTAACTTGAATGTATGTCTCGACGAACGTTAAATGTATTCTAGAATTGGAGTCAGTGATGTGCAGTTTGGCAATTGTTGTATTCCTTGCAAACCTTAGTATTTGAATTTCTCGAAACATTTTTTCGTCGAAAAAATTTGTGACTAGTAGAACGAGTGTTTTGGTGAACGTACATGTACGTGGTGACATGTTTACGTTTTTACTACGCCATAATGCCATAATAATTGTAAAAAAGGTTATCCACATAACCATAACCTCCACGAGGGGCTTTTAATTTTAGATGTTCATTACAAAACCGATTTACAGTAGACCAAAATATCGTAACATATTGATTGCGCCGAACAAGAAAATCATCACATCAAGCAGTACGTTGGTGAAATTCCACACGTGGAAAAGTACTTGAGTCTGTCTTGTCATATCATACAGATATTTGTATGAGGTATATGGGGGTATGATAAGGTATCTGGCCATTTACGTATTCATCAGTGCATATGACTACTGAGTTTTCCTTAGTTAAATGTAGGGAATCAGCCAGGGTTTTTTTTTGCAATGAAAAACTGGCATACCGTCACATTGGGAAGTACTAATAACTAAAAAGGTAAAAAGTACAAAAAATATACAAAACAGTAACTAACCTTCTTCACCACCCTTTTCTTCCGTTTCCCCACCATTTCCCGTTTTTGTTTTGCCTCCGCTTCCGCCATTTACGCTTTTATTAGGTGTGCTGCAGCTCGCCTCCTCCTGATTAGCTGGTCCATTTTTTTCTTTTTCTCCATTTATACTTACTGACGGCAATTCAGCTCCTTTCCCAACTTCATCTCTACCAGGACTTTCCATTTCCTTTCACACCCTTGAGAAACTTTTCAATGTACTTGTTAAGGACACTACTCTTGATATTTGGAATAATAATTTAGTAGCAAAGAACAGGTTACAAAGTTTTAATTGCAGGCGTTCTATGACGAACTTATTATGCGTTCCACCACAAGAAAACTATGAAAAACTATTTTGAAACACGACACAACGTATTAAAATGAACTATTCTTGTCTTTTCAACAGTTCAAGAAAGATGATCATAGTACACCCCTCCACATCAAATGTCTGGATTCTGGATGAAAAATTAAACAAGTTTTGCAAGTCAAACCAAACCGTCCACTTGGATATCTTTTAGGTAAGAGTTTTAAAAATTATTAAAATATACATAAATGAATTTAACATTGAATCAATCATTAAAAGTTCAACAGGCTTTTTAAATGTGTACGACAAAGCTAAAAAATGTAATACACAAAATGAGGATTATTAAAACTAATTAGAAAGCAGACATAATTAAAAATAATAATACTGTTGTTTTTTCTGTGACAATAGTAAAATCTATTTAATTAAATGCTAAGTTTGAAGTTGGTCAAAAGAATAAAAAACAAAATCATGATTATACATTAAGTGCTATACTCTATTCACATTCACATCGTGTAGTGTTAGTGTTAACAAATAAGGTTGTTGACAGGACAAGATAAAAATGACAAATGAAGTGGAACGAATCAAAAGGGATGTTTCCTCATGTTTTTTTTCCTTTTAATGATCGGCTAATGAAAATGGAAAAACAGATTAGCTATTACTATTGGGCATAAAATATACTTATGTTATGACATATGAGCACTTTACAACTAACATTTGTGTCGAAAACCTCACATGTGTGCTGAACATGAAACATGTACTTATCGCTCCAATAATAATACCAAGAAGTGAATCAAATAAATTTTACACATCAACATTACGCACTGATTGGACCGGAGAGAAAAAACAAAACGTACCTAAGTACTTTTACTGCGCTTAGTTCCACTTAGGATATTAAGGTATGAGTTACGTGTGCATATATGCTAATTTGCTATTCCTAGCATTTGTCAAAACGATATTCGTCTGGGTATTTTTTACATTTAAATTCTAATCCACTTTATTCAATAGCCAATCGACAAATAAGTCACAAACCTACATATATAATAAAGTGGATAATAAGCTAACCGCAAAATACAATACGGAGTCTGTATCTCCGCATTAAAACAAAGTGAAGTGATTCAATACAGCACAACGACGAGGGTACACACACACACAGTACACAACAAAAACTATTCAAGTGACTTTTTTTGGCTTGGGTAATTATAGCCAGAAGAGCATTAAATTAAAAAAGTATCATGAGAACACTATTGACTATACTGCGCGACTGTTGTTGATGCTGACTCCGGAAGATTTTTTTGCATCTGCATGTGTGTGTTTGTGTGTGTTGTTGTGTACTCGTACTAATCAGTTGAATACGGGATCCAGCAACATCCAATATTAAATAGTTCAACAACATGAACTTCATATGAATCATGAAATGAAGATATAAAATGCAAACATGTACCTACGTATAACCAAACCAGACATTTTATCATTATGGTGGAATGCATCCAGTACCCAAAAAGTGGTCGTCTGCCTGCCATTTGTAATCTAATCACAAAAAATGCTACTGGTTATGTTTGTGAGTAAAGCATGTAACTATAAACTAAGGAGTAGATTTGATGCTGCAAAATAATTCATATCATATACAGATGTTCATGAGCTATTTACTGAAAACATAAGTTGGCGATCCAATTGGGAGGTGCATTCTAAAATGCTAAACATGAGAAAAGTAGTTTGAGCAAAAACACAATCCGTTCTTTATTATTACACAGATTTTTATGTCTTCATGTTCATATCCGTTTCGTCAGGTCCACAGTAAAAGAAACTGACGTTAACATGCATGTAATATTCTGATTCAAATGAGTAGCTCCTCTCCTCCTCACTGAACTAAAACGCATTTTTATGCTGCATGCAGACTTTTCTCAGACACAAGACAGCTTTATTTATCTCCAGATTCAAGATTAGTCATATTATATCATTGAATTTTGTGTTTTTGCAGCATTGCGGACAAACTGAGAAAGAATAAATTATAAAATAACGAACAAAATTAAATGGTTCTTTATCAACATTAAATCTGCTAAAGTAATAACATAATTATTGCATACTAAGCAAAAAAATATATGTATCCACATATAAGAAAAACTAGTTTTTAGCATTTCAATTATATTTACCATACGAGGCTCTAAAATGAAATATTATACTCAAGACAAATGGTCCCACCATTTCATCACAAATTAATTCCACATACTAAAAGCACTTTCTGTCATAAAGCTCTTAACTTGAAAAACTCTGTTTTGTTAGTTCTAAAATTACAAAAAAGGCTCTCTATAGAGTTTTTGTTCAATGTTGTTCAGTAGATCGATTGACAGGAATGCAGCAGCGGTGGCTTGAAAAATGAAAGAAGTGTTATGTTCATGCCACAAATAAAGAAAAGCATGCCAAAGATATACTGCTCTATACTAGTACATATATAGTTTGAACATGAAGCTTGCGTTTGAGATAGAAAACGAAACATTTATTTTACATATTGATAGGACAAAAAAGTTTTGTCACAAGAGCAACAACGTGGCGTTATTATACTGAGAGACTTCCTCGAGCGCAACAAAAAATTCATTTTAATTAGAAGATTTAGAGCAAATGCCATTGAAGTGTACTGCATATTGCACACATTTAATAGTTAAAATTGTCAACAGGAACAAAGATAAATCGAGTGTTTTTTTTTGGGCGAATGCAATTTGGTGATATTCAGGACTATGATTACAAGCCAAGTCTTTATCAATGCACTTCCAGTCAAAAAAAAAAGTTGACAACGAAAAATTCTTGCACTTTGAGCGCTAAAGAAAACGTAAAAGAATGCATTGTAGTACTTATACTACTTATAATTAAAACCGGCGATAAATACTGCATGTTTTGACAGTAGAGTGCATGGAAAAAACTCCAACAAACAAAAATTAATGTTTCTGAACAATTTAAGCTTCGTAAATGTTTCGAAAAAAACTCAAACTCCAAGCATTTGTATACCAAGTCAAGAATGTGAAAAGGAAGCTGGTCTTGAAATTTGACATTGCTCACGATATACTTAAGCTGAACAAATCAACATAACCTTCAACCTATGTATGTATATATACATGACGTGAATATTAATGCAACTAGCTATGCATTTGTTTTAATTCTCTCTCTTTCTTAATGTAAAATGCGACAATGAAATTCTTTTCTGTTAAAATAAAAATATACTGTGAAAGGCATATGTTCATATGTTTAATCGGAGTAATTACCAAACCAAACAGTCTAGTATTCAATTAGTTACTCAATCCATACTTGGATCCCTAAGAAAAACCTATTCGCTCCTTTGGTACTTGACTGCCAATTATTTATGTTGTGCTGTGCTATAGGCCCAAATCGATCGAGTTGATTGGAATTTCGGCCTTGGGGCCTGGTTTAGGTGTTATGCAACATGTAATATGAATTTATAACAGACTAACAGACTGGATTGTCTCTTGGAATGGAAGGGGGTTTGGTTTGAGACGAGAATGAGAAGGGAACAAGTTTTTTGTCGTCATTAGACCGTTTTATTAAATTAAAGATATGCAACCTTTCAAGGGTGAAGGGGAATATTTTTCTTTCTGTGATGTACATAAGCAGGCTTCAGTTCTAACGCAAGTTTGTATAAACCAGACTTTAGCTATGAAATTGAATGAATGATTTGAAATTTGATGTAAATAATACATGTATGATATGATATGTAATAATTATTATTAATTATATCTGATTTTCTATGATTTTCTTGAAAATATTTTGTTCTGTAATTTGTTCTCAGTAAAAAACCGAGAGAAAAATCAGTAAAAAATAATTGGGTTAGTACTACACAATTTTATCTTAAATACTAATTTATGAATACGCCCAGTACGTGAAATGAATAACCGACATCAGCAGCTGGAAACTGTCTTTAAAATCCTTGGCTTGAGACATGCAAATAAATGTCAAGACAAGAAATCACCAGTTGTTTTTAATGCGTAAAGACGCAAATGTAGGTACATGGTATTTTCATGTCGTTTTATCTAGTAAACTTTATATTAAAATCAAAATCTTAAATCAGCGACCTTGATACGATGCTTGTTTACAATGGCGGTTAAGATGTTGCCAATTTGCTTAAAACTTGACATGCACTACTGACTACACGATTTTACTGTTACGTATGTACGTACATACAACATATCAGGACAGGTGGAACAAAAAATGTCTTAGACTTTCTTTAACAATAAATTAAGCAGATAATAAATTTCCCTTCTTCACTGGATTACTTACACACAACATTGTATCAAATACTATCTAATATAGCTCATTATTGTCAAATCGAAATACACTGAAACTTTTAAAAGCTCTACCGGTGGTTACTCTTCTGAACAAATTCATGGAACACTTTAAAATGTACGACAAGACCATTTCCTATATGCCTATTTTCGTTTAAATCTGTTTAATATCGTAAGCGTAAAGTGTATTGAATTACTTTTGTAAAAGCGCGACAAACGTTCTTTTGTTATGATGTTTATGGATAAACTAACATTACTTATTGGGAAATGGGAATTGTTTTAAAACAAGATCTGCATCTTGTTGAGAAATCATTTCCCAAAATCAATTTCCAGTGCTAACAAAAACAATTTCGCCCCATTACTGACACAGGAAAACACGGTCATCGATGACGTTATATTACATCACATTCACATTGCAAGTACAATATATCTATACTACTACTGGAACATGATTAAATCGGAAGTACAAAAGCCTATTGCATGACACTTTTAATAAAGCTGCATGAATAGTGATTATTAGTGATGTGTGCAGTTCACACTGTGAACGTGAACACTATATAAATACTTGTGTTGCACAATCCAAATTAAATTAAATTTTACAAACCTGATTTAAGTCCTAATTTGATATCTAGGAGTGTAGTACTAATTGTTTCGCTAAAGTTCTCAATGGAGCCAATGCTGTGCATCAGTTGAATTGGTGGGCTATCTGAACCTTGTTCTCCCATAAATTTTGCGTCCGCAGGGTTCAAGTCTTCATTGCTCATTTTGTTCTAAGAGCAATAATTGTTTCTTTCCCGATTCACTTGTAACTTTTGAAACTATATCCAGCATGGGTTATTTTTTCAATATATATACTTGAATTTAGTTACGTTTGTAATCAATGTAAATTATAACAATGAATTTGACAGAGAGATGAGAAGTTTTGTCGTCGGTTTGATAATCGACTTGGGTGTGGTGATCGATTTTGATCTTGGTTCATATTAGAACTAAAAAAATTACCTGTATAAAAATTGTGCAAACTACAAGTTGCTAAGGACAGATACAAGCTCCCTAACCTTGCCCAAAGATTTGACTAGATATTGTACTAAAAAGAAGCCCCTTCATTCTCTTACTCAAGTAGTAGTACATGCAAACATTTCGTTGCACAACCCAATTCTCAACATCTCTGTGATAGAATACGTAAAAATCAAGGTTATTTTCAAGACATGAAGAAAGGATAAAAATGCATGACTCGAGATGAAAAATTCAATTCAAGGCATACTTCGCACTGCGAAGTTCGCAGTGAAATTGTTATGACAAGTCGTTATATACCTAAGTATATAGGATAGGCCTTTATTTTCTATCTGTCAACATTTTCGTCAAAGAATGTTCTCTATTTACAGTATGCTTCCTGCTACTTTGCAACATGATAGTCTAAAATGCGCGTAGTTAATTTGTAAAATAAAATAGTTCAGTCAGTCCACACCTTTCAATGTTTTGCTGTCGAACCGTTTTATACGCCTACAAATACAATATTATCCCGCAACAACAACCTTGTAGAGAATGCAATGCACTACACACAGAAACATCTTTAAAAGTTTGAACTCTCTTATAAACCTTGAAATGAAGTATTAAAAAAGTCGTAACCCAGAATGTGTTACGTTTTTTTTTGCTGTAGATGATAGCAGAGTATAATGAGACGCCAAAATATCAGCAGCGAACTTGCCATAAAACACAATATGATATAGTGTGATGATTTTAAATGTATATGGTAGGTAACTGTATGCTACTGATATGCACTGCTACTCATACAACAAACTCCTTTTCCACTTTCCACATGTAGGAAAAGTGGTATAGCAGCATATTATGAGCCTGCAGTAACAGGCAAAAATTTCTGGTGTTACCTTTTTATCATCTCTCACTTAACCAGTTCATACAACATAAAAACAACTGGTTCGTTCATAGGGGAAAAGATTGGAACACAGAAACACTGCCACAGCATCACAAAAAATGTGTATCCAACTCCAATCGTCCAATACACACAGAAGCAGTTGTGTGCTAATATTCCCGAACATTACCGAATACCGAATTTGACGGAAAAGCACATGTACCTAAAAAAGCATACATGCCTTATATTACTATGATTATTACATATTACCATGATCATCACTTTACGTAATAATTATACCATTCTATATGCGTAGCATTAGGTGATATGGTATACCCATCTAGCAAAGAAAGTTCTTACTATTGAACTGAATTCGATTGTAGATAAAATAGGTATATATAGGAAAATGAAGGAAGCAAGTTAGTGTTTGTCATGTTACTTGTGTGAAAAAATAAAAGTCTGAACCAGGAAACCCTGTAATTAATTTGGGAGGAATTACACTTTCGACTTGTAATATTCCTTTGGTAACCGGTTAACCGGTTCCAGTATAAGTATTCATGAACATATTTTTATATATAAGTACATGTACCTGCAAATAATAATTAATGTAGACTATTTTTTGTTTATTAATACTTTGTTTCACAATATATAAACCATTATAAACAGACACATAGATATTCATATGACATTTTATAGATGTTCATTTTCCTTCCACTCCCACATATTACACTCTTTTCGAATCGAGATAACAATGATGATTAAAAACTCCGATGAAAGCTCTGTATCTGGTCGTTACACTCGTCTGTTAATACATTGACATCATTAATAAATTGATGAGAACAGTTTTGACATTGACATTATTGGTATATTTAGTAGCAGTTGTTCTATCGAAGAAAGCATAACCAAAAGACAGAGCTTACATCTTACATGTGCACGGCATATGGCATGACATGGGGTGATGTGTCAAACCGTGAAACAAAGAGTCTGTGCTTCTCATATCATGTGTGCACATCATAATCCAAGCAAGCATATATTCTCTCGTCAATCTTTATATTGAGCTTTTGATATAATATGAATTGTGGGATATGGAAAGAAAAGAAACAGTTATATGTTTGGAGACATTCAAGAACAAAAATAGCAAATGTTTAGCAGTGCTTAATGTGTAGATGACGGATTGCGATGATTGACAGACGGCATCAATCAATTATCAACATTTATGTCATCTTTCCCTTTTGACTTCTGTAATCGGTCTGAAAAATGTAGACGTTTTGTATTACGTTAAAACATGTAAGTTAAAGAGAGTGTATCATTATCATCTCTGCATCTGCTCGGGTCACTCGTAAACACATAGCATGTAATTAGGTATCCAATTTGTGCAATGCAGCACAGCGATAAGATGAAACTGATGTTGATTCATCACATCAGCCGCGTACAACATGATCGTTTCCTTGGTTAGAGGGATGCCAAATTGGAACATGAATAGATACCAGTTTGCGTCAATGGAGAGTGGAGAAGAAAGAATGGGATTGCAAGTGCAAGAAATTCAATACAAGCATCTTATTTAATCACTTCCATGAACACATCGCATTATGAATGCAATAACTCTTTGACCATGGAAGCCTATTTCGATCAACTAGATCTTCCATTTTCGACACCTCGCAAGCCAAGAAAGTTGACAAAGTATGCTATTTTATTGAATGAGCCAAAAGTGGATGGCAATGATGATTCAAAGCCTTGCAGTTTGGCCAGTGAATTGCTTCCAGATGTTTTGGAACCAAAAAATAAAGATGATTTGGTGGAAATAATTGGCGACATATTACAAGTATGGCACACGAAATTTGTTTAAAAACATTAGTTAAATGTTTCAATGTTTCACAAGGAAAATAAACTAATCCAAACAAATTTATGCAGTCGAAAATTAAAGCACACGATGAGGTGGATAAAGTAGCAATTTTAAAACCGGACGACATAATTGAGAACAATGCGCCTATATTAATACCAGTAATGTATAGAATAGCCACGGAACACTTTGCTCAGAAAAACGTCAGTAAATTCAAAATAATTGAATGCCGTAACGCTACCAAATTGATTTCTGACTGGAAGCCATCCTTGCCTGACAGACTAATATCTTTAGGCCATCAGGTTCATATGAACAAATCATTACAGCTAATCATTTGTTGAATTTTATCACAATTTTGTCCCCTTTTATTTCATTAATGCTGACTTTCCCTCATGTGCAATAGGTTATCGTAGTTCAACTGGAAACATCATTTGTTCCATTTACAGATTTTGCATATGCCATTCTCAGACAGCTTGATTGTGACTGGTAAATCAAAAATAGAGACATCTACTTCATACATATAAGATATTTTATACGTGAATACGTGTTTTATAAAACTTCATCTTTCACTCGTCGTACACTATATAGTCATTTGTCATAATTTGCTTTCCAGGAAAAATCGACTTCCCAGAAGCTTTTTCTTTCCGGACGATGTTTGCAAAGTTGAATCAACTCCGGACAGAGACCTATGCGTAGTTTCCCCCTCGTATGCATTGCATATTATGTATAGTTTTTGTTTGATATCACATACACCACCAACTATCTCATTTTAGTCATTTTTATTCACTTCACATCAAAAGTTTGCGATGTTCAATATATCTTGAAGAAAAAAGAAAAATGTTATTGCAAAAACAACTTCTTGATCACGCATTCCAAAACAAATCTGTCCAAGTGCATCCCACTACTTCTCAAAATTATACACCTTGCGCAACACGACGCATTTTATTGATATGATGAAAAATAAGTTATATAACTCCGCAATTTTTATATTGTCATTGTATAGAATGCCAGATGGAGACTTAGAGATCAATAAGAAGATGGGTCTACTCAACTACGAGCTTCTTATGATGATAAAAGGCAGCTGCATGAGTGCCATGAAGAATTATCTTTTGAAACGTGACTTACGTGTGGGAAAATTCTCTGATACTTTGGATGGGGTTTCAGCCCTTCGACAACTTTATCGCAAGCTTCAGGAACGTCTCAACACGGGAGAAGCAGTAGAGCTCGGATCCAACTCTTTGGAAGACTTGAGAAGTCTTGTGAAACAATCAATCGGTGGAACAGATGTTCTCGCGGCTCAAACATGGATAGAATATGGGAAAAGAATAGGACTTAATATACCTGCCTCTGCGTCCTCCTCCGCCACTTCCATTTCCAGTGCGAGGAGAATCATACAACAAGATGAGAGTGACAGCAGCAATAGTGATGAAGAAGTGGTTGGGAAGTACGGGGAAAGTAATTCTGATGGTGAAAGTACTTACCAAAATACTGATGTTTCTCCAACGGCAGCGACTCCCACTTCATCATCCTCTGTACTTGTCTTGGGTGATGGAAAAGGTTGTCAAAAGACGGATAAAATGACGAGCAACAACAACGCTACATTATACTCCTCAAAGTTTGATGATGATTATGGTGTTCATGTTGGTAGTAAGAATGGTTTATTGCACGGTGATGGGTTCAATGGGAATTCTAGAGGAGAACAAGGTGGCAGTACTGTTGATGATGATGATCATGTTAATACCCATTACACATTTACTGCAAACAAGGATGGTGCTATACCTATACCTAATTCCCAAGAGCTTGAGGAAGATGAGGGCTTAAAACTGGAGGATTTCATGGAATTTAAGGATTCATTGGTAAAGATGCATAAAACAAGAAAACTAACCGGTCGTGAAGAATGCGATGATGATGAAGAGGATTACGATGAATTTCCTACTCACGATTTTTCGGCAGATTCAATCCTACAAATCCTTCAACTTCCCAATAAAGCATTATAAATGATGTAGTAGCGATGCTGACATGTCTGCTGGACTGTTACACATAAAAATAAGTAAGACTCGCCTGTCTTGCCTTGTCTTTAACTTATTTATTTATACACGTCAATCTATCTCATGTGCTTTTTTATGAGATTTTATTTATTTTTACTAGGAAAAGGGATCCTCACGGCATTCTAGTACTAAAATGCAATCTGTGACTGTAAAAAGGTGTGCTACCCTCTCCTCTCTCTCTCTCTCAAGGTAAAATTAGAGATTATGAATCTCACTCGAGAGAATGAAATAGAGGCAACAACAATTATTATTACCTACATAGTTTACTGCATTTTACCAATAGTACTTTTTCCTCGCAATAATGATGCTGTATGTATACTTTCTCCTTCATTTTACAGTCCAAAGTAAATAAAATCGCTGACAATATCAGTATTTTCAGAAATAAGTACTTCACTATACAATAAGTTTATTCACAACGAAATGCCACAAAAAACTTGTAACTTGACCAAATTATAAAATTAAAAAATCATTTGAAAAATAGAATTTTAAAGTATGAACATATTGTTAAAAAAATATACAATGAAATATACTTTTAATGTTTGTACGCGCTTAATTTATTTAAATATCAAAAAAATCCTCGAAATCATCATCAACATCCTGAGCTACACTCTTTTTATCGGGAACACTTTTCTGGGACTCGTGTTCACCTGTCATATTTTTGTTAGTATTAATACTGCTTGGTTTGTTTGCATTACTGCCAGAGTTAGCAGCATTTCCCTTATTCCCTGAAAAGTTTCCTTTGGCCAAAGTAGCAGGTTGAGATTTTCCAGATCCAATTTCCGAACTGTCAGTGTCTGAATCTTCATGAAGTTTTAATCGGACTCTTCGTGCCGTATTTTGTGCTCCAGTTGGGCCACTTGGGATAGTGACGTTAGTACCTGGCACTTGTTTACCAGAACTTTTGGAGGATCTAGTACCAGGTGAAGTTCGAATACTACTGGTCATGCTTCCCCCACCACTACTACCAGCCCCATTTCCACTTGCAGCATTCCCATCAGAGATACCTGCATTACCACTTGCCTTTTTCGACGATGAGGAAGGTGACAAAGTGGATCCAACGTTAAAAGCTGCGGGGATGGACCCTTTTGCGGTTTTCATTGTAGGGACACTTTTCTCCAGTGGAATTACCCTTGTTCCATTATTTATATTCACGTCAAGGTTGTTTGTGGTTGTGTCTGCCACAACTTCAAACATTGGAGGGGACGACGAGCCTGATGAAGATGTGAGGCGCTCAGGCATTACGTCAGCTCCCACTGGCGGTGTTGTCTCATTCTCTTTTTCCTCTTTTATCACTTGCTCTTGTAAAAGCTGATGGCGCTTGTGTACGGATTGTGGCAATGTTGGCAAAGACTGATGTTGTTGCTCCTGCTTTAGCTCAACCGGCTGAGGTGAGCCATGATGACTACCTGAATTACTGTGTTTCTTTGTTTGTGAAATGTTATTACTGCTTGCTGCTGCCACTACATTTTCAGCTACTTGATCATCTAATGAATGCTGACTTAAAAATGATGAAGAGGAGGATCCAGTTGAGTAATGTGCACCAGCAAGTAGGTTGGTAGAAGCTGGAGTTGTAGAAGCTGGAATCGACCCAGGTTTTGTTTCCCTGTATAAAAAAGGATATATTTGTATATCCTTTATCGTCAACCGTGTATACATAAATGTGCATCAAAATTTTGGATAGCAAAAAACTTCCTATAAGTTACACTTATACTCATACTTATAACTAATGGGATTGTAAATTTTACAGTGAATAGAAAGAGAAAAAAATGTGCATAAAAGAAACTTACCTATTTTCCTCCACCAATGCCATCCCATTAGATCCAGAAGAGAAGCTTGAAGTGGATGAAGAATGAGCTGACATATTTGCTGATGGAGCAGGTAAATGCGGAATTTTCTTGCTCGATTCATTGACTCTAATGCTGCTGCTGTCACCATTCACAATCTGTTCCTCGGGAAATGGGGGATTCAGAAATTCCATGTTCTCATGAACCATCAACTCTTTATCTTTTGAATGCTCGACATCTTCATAAAATGCGTCAGTTGGATTTTTCCTCACTTTTTCTTTTTCCTCTTTAAAAGTGTTTTGTGAATGAACTGCTGCGAGTGTTTCCTGAAATGTAATGCTGGTGGTAATGCCGCTATTAGTGCCACCAGGATTATTTGCATGAGTGAAATTATTCTCTTCCTCAGCTGGTACATCAGCTTTTGATGATGATAAATTATTGGAACAAATTTCCTTTGCATCATTAATCTGAACCTCATACCCTTTTATTCCATCTTGCTTAATACTGGGGTCCTCTTGTAAACGTATTTTTCTCTCAACGGATGTCATGTCATTTACGCCAGACTGAATTCGAATGGGCTTGCTGCCGATTATACCACCACCAGTACTACTACTTCTTGGGTTTTTTGTGTCAGCAGTTACAGCTGTTGCTGTTACCACGAAAGCATCATCATCATTATCAAACCAGTCAGCAAAATGACAACTTTTACCAGTACCAACATCAGAAGAAAGTCTAAGGGCCAACTCTTTCTCTATTTCTTCCAGTTCATCATCATCGGACTCCCTTTCGTTAACTTCCATAATTTCCTGTAACTCGGAATCATCTCGAGGTAATTGCGCGTCAGGTGTTTTCTGAATTGAGTCCATCGTACTATCACCAATGCTTTCACTTGTGGCCTCATCCTTTTTATCTTCACTTCTAATAATGGACCTTTCCTCGTCATCATCTTCTTCTGAACCTTGTTTATACACAAATATAAAACAGGAGCTAAAAAATCTTATTATAACCAGAAAGGTTAATCAAGCAACTCATTTGTTCATTCGTAATATGATTATAACGATAAAAATTAACGCTTATCTATCGGTTTAGAAAAGGTATACATGAAAAAATTATAAAGAAAACTTGTGTCTTTTACTGTTATTAAAAAGATTTTCCTGTTGATCTCCATCGCCTCCGTGACCTGTACCACTCTCCGATTGCGTTTTGTTTTTGACAATGCTGTTGCTGTCCTTATTGGATGCTGATGCAAGCTGTTCCAACAACTTTTTTCTCTGATTTTGATGCTTCTCAAGGCGAAAAGCACTAAAAGCGGAGGTTGAATCAGAAAGAGAAATATCATCGTCACGCAGCAAAATCTTTTTTGACAAGCCTTCTCCTCCTTTAACAGAACGTAGTTTTTTGTTATTAGAAAATGTGTCTTGTGAGGTTTCTTCATCTTCTTCCGTTTCATTATTATTGTTCTTCTGATTCCGTTTCTTTTGATTTCCCTTCTCATGCTCGGCTGCCGCTTTCTCACGCTGATGTTGTTGTTGTTGCTTCTGCCGTTGGCGTTGTTTAAATCGAACTTCTTCAGTGGTATTATTACTAGTGCTCAGAAACTCTACACCAACTGGAGTTGATGGTGAAGAGCTAATGGAATTGGTATCTTCTCGCAAGCTTGCCTTGGGCTGTTTCAACAACTGATGATGAAAGCTCTCAAGTTGTTGCTTTCTTCGCTCCTCAGCCTGACAAGAGCTTTCATCTTCTTCATCATCCAACATAATCAGCATCATTTCCACGTTTGTAGGAAGATTTTTCTTTGGTTTTAATGACAAAGCCTCTTTTCCATCATTCCTGTCCATAACAATGGTGTCTTGATTAGTTGTTGTGTCATAAATAAAAGGTACTTGTGGTACTAACGCTGTTGCGGATGATGATGATGGTGGAGGTAATAATAATACTGTTTTAGCTTCAGGCTTTTTTTCATACTGCTGCTGTGAAAGTACTTGTGTGTTCTCCACTTGAGATTCCATTTGCTGTGGTGTAATTTCCATTTCTATCGTCGGTGCAGTCTGAGAGCTGCTATCTGTGATGATAACGGCGACGTTTCTCCTTTCTTGGGCTCCTTGTAAATCATCTAGTTTATTATCGTCTTGAGAAAGTACCGGACTAGATTTTACGGGGCCTGTTATATCGGTGTTGACTCCAGTTGTTACAAAACTTCGATTCATGTTGCTCGGCATATCGCTTGTTGGCTGGTACATACTTGGTATAAATGGATGAGTATTTATTGTAGTCAACAACTGCTGCTGTTGTTGTGTTGAGGTTACTGCTGGCGGCGCTGGCTCTTTGAAGGAAATAAATGGCGCCTGCTGAGGACTGAATGGTTGGAGATAACGGTTTGGAGGGAAGCCATTATTATTATTCGCGTTAAAATGTCCGCTTGCTGAAGATGTTTCCCATTGTGATTTTCTGGTGGACGCGTATTTTCTCACGAGACTTTCATATTCCTCCTACCAAGACAAAATAAATAAGCGTAGTGTCAAATGCCAAATGCTTTATTGTATAAATTGTAGTTAAATTTATGTTGTTTATCATGTCATATCTTGATTTATATGATTTTCGTAATAACAAAAGGTTGATATTTTTAACCTTGATTTTAATGATTGAATGAACTCATGACAATGAATACAAAATTCCTTGTTTGAAGTGCGCGGTCAACCAACAATGTCACCATTACGTTATCCTTGACTGTCATTGTCACGTACATAGAATCCCTCATTGACTTTTAATGAGACACAATAAAATTGACACTAAATGAAAACCTCAGACCGAGTTTGTTTTTAATACGGGGTTGAGTGTGTTTGGGGTTTTGTGTCTACATGGATGGATGATGATGGTGCGATAACGAAGTGAAAAAAGTTATGTGCATGAATAATGAATGAAGATATAAAAAAGCACTAAAAGAAGTACAGGACAAAAAACCAACTCGTTATTACAATATTCATTCTAGTTCTCTTGTCTAATACGTGGTATTGTATTTTTTAATCTGTTTTTTAAGTGCATGTATTCACATGAGTATATTTTTGGCTACTTACGAAAAAATCACCCTTGAAGAATTATTTTCATGATAGTCTTGCTGACCGAGAAGAAGAAGGAGGACTTTGAGATTTTTTTCCCATACTTTGCCAAAGGACATGATAAAAAGAAGGGAAATGTTTTTATGGGTTTTTTTTCTTGCGTAAATACCTATATATTATGCACTTACGAACGATCTACTTTCTCTCTCAAAAAAAACTTTTTTCTTTCACTTACTCTCATCATCCGAAGCCGCTCACTTCTCGCCACTTGTACACACGCGTTAGCTTCGAGTTCTTGGATTTTAGCCAGAATGGCGTTGTTCCTTGCCCTTCGACGTAATTCCATGTCATGTAGTTGTGGTTTAAAACTTGAGGAGACAGAGTCATCGATTGAGGAGCCAAATAGTAGGAACTTGTCCATATCCATAATATTATTATTATTGTTGTGTGTTGCTATTACGTGACTGCTTGTGCTGGGAGCAGCAAAAACATCCGAGGAGAACCCAGCACCGATAATGGAAGAGGAGGAGATACCACCACCATCGCCAAGAATACTACCACTCCCCTTTGTCAACATTTGATATTTGATGAATAAATTGGAAACCTGATCAGATTTCAGTAAATCTGGACTTGGATATAATGTGAAGAGTATAGAGCAGAGCAATGTATAATTTTCTTATTTTTGGGGCTCGACTGATGATGGGGAACGAGAATATGACGGCTGTCAGTTTGATTACTTCTTCATTTCATTTTCGACATTTTGTAAAATTCTTGCATGGATGCTTTCTCTGGCTGGTTTCAACGAGATTTATCCTTTTCTTCAAACTTACTTTTCCACACGAATTGCTCTGACGTAAATTCTCTGTTGGGTTGATTATCCCTTTTCGCGACCAGTAAATATATCTTTCTGATTATTTACTATATTCAAGTTGGCTGGAGTTATATATCTCTCTGGGAAAACTTTCTTTTTCTGTAGGGTTTTAACCTTACAATGTGCATGTCAGTGTCAATATTGGATGTCCATTTTCCCATTTCAACTTCTTCTTGCTCATTAATTCGGTTGTGTGCAGAACTCCATGTTCATAAATCTATGAAAACAAAAAATGTAACTGTAATGATGTAATGAAGTATACATACATACACATACAATACTTTTCCGGTACATTTTATTATTAAAACATGATTCAGTTTCAAACTTTGAATAATAATAAATTTTTGTTTGCGTAAATCATTCAAATCACGATTTTTCAGTATTAATTACTTATTATCTTATGAGTAAGCTTATTTTATTTGAAGTAGCAAAAGGCAAGATTTCAAATAACTTTTAAACCCTGACTTTTACGAGTCATTTAGGAATTTTAAGTTTCATTGTTATGTCCTTATGCATTGCGACTTTGTACTGTAATGAATAATGAGATGCTTTTAGGATGTTTTTAAATCAGTACAGGATGTACATTTCCCTACTTTTCCCCTTACACAGTAATTAATGTAAAAGGCTTCTACAGCACAAACTGTTGTCTACTTTTTTACACGAAATGTTTTATGGGTAATTTTTTAATGTTATTTGTTTACATTACATGTAATTCCATTCGCGTGCTCAAAAAATATATATTATCTTATGAGTAAGCTTATTTTATTTGAAGTAGCAAAAGGCAAGATTTCAAATAACTTTTAAACCCTGACTTTTACGAGTCATGTACGAATTTTCAGTTTCATTGTTATGTCCTTATGCATTGCAACTTTGTACTGTAATGAATAATGAGATGCTTTTAGGATGTTTTTAAATCAGTACAGGATGTATATTTCCCTACTTTTCCCTACTTCCCTACTTTTCCCCTTACACAGTAATTAATGTAAAAGTCTTCTACAGCACAAACTGTTGTCTACTTTTTTACACGAAATGTTTTATGGGTAATTTTTTAATGTTATTTGTTTACATTACATGTAATTCCATTCGCGTGCTCAAAAAATATATGTCCGTCTATTTTTTCATTTCTAATTAATAACAAGCGAGCTATAAATCTACTTAATTGAATTTCTGAGACAGACAAGAAAAGCAATTTTTCTTGTGGAATAATGAGAACAAGTAAAGTTTAATGCTCAAGTTACATGAACAAGTGAAATAGGAAACAGATAATTATTATGAATTTCTGAGACAGACAAGAAAAGCAATTTTTCTTGTGGAATAATGAGAACAAGTAAAGTTTAATGCTCAAGTTACATGAACAAGTGAAATAGGAAACATAATTATTGTTTCGTTCATGCAGCAGAGACATAGAGAATTTCAAGAAAGAAGTCAAAGGCCACAAAAAACTATTATATGGGGGAAAGGGAAATAGAGAGTGAAAATACGAAAGTTTACATTTCTTGTTCTCCAGTCTCCACCACTTGAAAATGAAAAGAATGTACACAAAAAAAGTCACACACAAGCCAAGAAATTTTCATTTTCAATATTATTCGATACGAGCAATAACAATGGAGTCAAATTCCATTGAGAGTCCAATTCTTGTAAAAAGATTGAGTCGAATAGACACTTAAACTAAAAGTTAGTAGAAATATATAAAGATAAATGCAAGTTAGTAAATGACCACAGATGTCTCAGCTTCAACCCGACCCAAGATGAAACTTTCATGAGCAAAGTAAAAGCATTTTGTTGTAGTGCGTGGTAGTGGTGGTGAGAGCAATTTTCGCAAATAAATTTTGTGCTCAACTACTACACTAGACGTAACAAACATGATCAGAAAGGGAGGACAGCATTCTTTTTACCCCTGCCAAGCTTAAATATGGTTTTGTAAATATTTGAACAATTTTTCTTCTTACCCGTGAAATCATTAAGACAAAAAGCTATGGAAGGGATAGGATTCAAAGAAAAAATGCCACAACACTATTAAACTAGCAACACACACATGGGACCACTTTCACTGGCTCCGAGAAACTGAGAACTGGACTATGAAGCTCTATATTTTATACCAGTGAATTTTTCAGATACTCTTCTGACCTCGGTCGTAAATTTTTATTTTGTGGCGAGCAAAGCTAAATGGTCAGCAAGTGACCCAAACTTTCGACTTGGGTGCTGGTGTCAATAGGAAAAAGGAATGTCTACACACAGTGTATTTAATGGATTTAATAAAATATATACAGAGTACTTTGGGGGGTTTGCTCAGACAAAATATATGTGTTGTACCTACTAAATTGGCTAATGGCATTTGTGTACTAAATTAAGCAAGTACCATTCTTGACAGATCGGAAATGAGAAGAAAAAAATGTTTGGATCAAAATGTCAATGAATGGAAATCAGCTTGTGTTAATGTGAGTTCCCGGACTTTATAGGCAGCTCATTCCGACTGTCATGTAGTCGCCTAGGTAACGGCCTTCACAACAAACAAACGGTCAACAGTTTTTTATTGGATTGATATACCTACATGCGTATGTTACCGGATGTACATATGTACGGATCTACCTACACATTTAGCCTTTGTTTGCATACGACGCGAGGGAGAAGGGGGTCTTTCCAGAAAATCTATGTGAATTTACTCACTCGATTTATTTCATTTGATGGATTTTGTTGAGAGGTTTTTGTTCAATATTTAAAACTGCATATTTCTGCTTGTGTGATATGATATGATATGATATATACATAGGTAATAATTATTGTTTCAAGCGTTGCTAACAGCTTACAGCTACTGCTCTAACTAATTTTGAAATTTTAGTATTTGAACCTCATCTATCTATCTAAAACAATAATAAATTAGTATACTAAATTGTATAGCAATATATAATAACCTGCCGGCCATACTATAGTATATAAAATGCACTGGCTTGGGCGAACAATGCAGCATGTGAGAGAGAAAAGCATAGACAATTTTGTTCTTCCAATATTATACACATGTATATATTTATGTAATCAAAATGGCAATGATAAAGGTGAACATGATGTACATCAAGTCCTGTTGGATATATTGCACAATATCTGCAACTAAAATGCAAAAGGAGTTGCTTGTAGTGGGATGTTGCTGGATATGAATAGAGCTCTTTAAAAAAAGGTGAGTGATAAAATTCGTGCTAAATCTGTGACCTGTAATACCCAGGTTCTGTTATTCTATGCATTTGATAACATTACATGCACTCATTAATTTGATCCACAACTTAATCTATTGTTGAAAAGTTGTGTGGGTGTAATGTTGTAGATTAAATAGGGTGATGTATCATATATTTATATTTATATAGCACAACAACTTCAAGTCAGTAAACATTATACATTAAATAAAACGAGCATGATCATCTCTTTTTTTACACATATCGGCATCGATGACACCATCATTCTTGTTTGGTAGTATGAGAATCATGATTTGCTACTGATTTTTTTCGTGTGCCCATGCTCTTGCCACAACAACAGCAGCAGCGCAGCAACTTTTATTCGTGCGATGTATGATAGCATGAGATGAATTAATGTTTTTCATATTGACGTTTCTTTATGCTGCGTAATCAGAAAACTCCTGTGTTTACGTATGCCTGCATTTAAACGCTTATTAATATTAATACCTAATAAAAAAAAGAAGTAAAATACATGGATGAGGTATACTCACATACAATGTTGGTAAGCTATTATAAAAGATTGTACCAATTTTACATCAAATGTTTCTACTTTGATTAGCTACAAAAGACTTTCAACCAGCTGCTTTTTACTTTTTGTGATTTGATTATGCTTATGCTGCGCAAAAATTACCGTCTTTGAGTGAATTTACACTTGCCTTGTCTACATTGACACATAAGGTATATAAAAGTTCATCCAATCTATCAATGCAAGATTCTGGAAAGTGTATACTTTATTACTGTTACAGTTATTATAAATATTTTTAATATGCACATTTAAAACTGGGATTATAAGTTTGTTGTATATTTTTTAAATGACACAAGTAGTTGTCTTGCAAAAAACCCTATCGTAATTTTATCCATGGCATGGAAGGTTTATTCTTAAAAAACCTGAACCCGGCCTTGGGGCCAATAGAACAAACTGCATAAGTTACATTCGCTGCTACACTGCACACACCATGGCAGTATTTTTGATACTGCACCAACTATAAAATAACCATTGATTAAAAGTTCCGTATGATATCGTGATAGATTATCGTGAATGGAATAGTGAGCAGTGTTCTTTATTTGAAAAATTTAATCATGCGCTTGAGATAGTGCATGAATAATTGCATAAAAAAGTGCACTAAGATGTTCAGCAGTTGATTTGAAATCAGTACACCCGTATATGTATTTATGTAGCTCATTACCCTGTTAATAATTTATGAATTAACTTATTTATGTACAATATGTGGGGAAGCCAAACACAAATTCAGTTTGCAATGTATGCACAACTTATCAACAAATTACATATACAATGTGATCCTATTCGTGGAATGTTTTGTGGCGTACATAAATATTTGCGTATAATCTTGTACAATTTCCTATGTTTGCATTTTTTGCAACATACCTAATATATACGACATAATTTATCCTCAAGACGTGTGCTGTTTGCCAGTAAAAGTTGACATCATCATCATCCTTCTTGTTTTTCTTTACTGGCGACTGACTGGCAACTGGAAAATGCATGAATTCTA
>JAHZNC010000147.1:0-14725 GCA_027744095.1 Zhuqinia jingwanae
ACAATCCGTCCCACACAAGATCGCTTGAGCCCAATCAGAATCACAAAACGATTTAAGTTAATATATACGTGATTCACTATACTAAACAACTCAACCTTTTTATATGCATTTTCCCCAGCTCATAACCATCATCGTGGTTAAATACAATTATCTACAGTTGCTCTCAATCGATTGCTAAACTAGGTCTTCGTCACTTCTTCAAACCTTGTACATCTGCAAGCTCCAACCTATGCATTTAAATCTTATTAACACTGTCTACGGACAATAATTCTTTTTAAATAAAAAGCATTAAAGCCTAACTTAAGAATATAAAAGGAATTCTTTGAGGCTTATATGTATATCTTGACTTTATAATTGATGAGGAAAACCGTGTAAAGTTTGCAAAACATGTCGCTGCTGTTTATTGTGGGATCACAGCATAAAAGTTTACAATCGCGTGACTCAATAAGAGCGTAGTAGTAGAGGCATAAATCATTTATTATAACGAAATATATTTCACATAATTAAAAAGGTGTATGCATAAACATAGCAATTATATATAAGTTCAGATGACTTACAATGCATGTCGACTATCTCCTCTGCGTATCCTTAGCTCAAAACTGGAAACAAACAAAAATATGTGGCTTTTGATATTTTTTTCGATAACCCGCTATAATTTCAGAAACTGATACTATTTGGAAAAATGATCATGACCACTGACCACACAAAAGTGGAAAATGTAAGGTGAGCAACCACCACAGGGAAATATTTTGCTAAATGATGGATGAAGCACAGATTAAACAAAAAGAAATGGACCTTTGACCTTGCTCAACTTGTTGTCAAGCTAGTAGTTGTAGCAAGTACCGGCTACACACGTTCTTGTGTGTAGTGCAAAATGCAAATGTGGAATGTTTTGACAGTCAGCTGAACACACAAGCATTCTTTTTTTACGCTGCGCTGTACTTGGTCTGATTTGCTCAAAATGTTTCCTTCCGCAGCAGCCCATAAAAGCCATAAAACAATATGAAATGGGAACAAGACAAAAGATGGCAAGTGAGTGAAATTCGGAGGATTGTTCACCTAGAATTATGGTTATCATATTATTTGTTACTCTCTATTATTATTGGGTATCTTTGAAGATAGTTTATGAATCAAATGGCTCATGTTGTTTCCTATGAATTAACTATTAAAATATGCTATTAAATTAGAGCAAAAGCGCATGCACTTTAATATATGAGAAAATGATAATGTGTTATGTGTTGTAACTATCATTACAAGCACAAAAGAACACATTTTATGCATGACTCATGACATGAACATGACATGATTTCAAAAATAAATTTGTAATGTTGCAAATGCAAAAATGGATTTCTGACAAAATTTATTTTAATTTGCAAATTAGCTGTTTTTTATGTTTTCATCATTATTCTAAAATTATATCTATCCTCACGTGTGTGAACTTTTCACATTAGGTTTTTTTAATTTATTTTGCGATTTCCAACAACAATATTTTGTACAAGTAATGCACTGCTTTGCTTATCATTATTACTATTAATATTATATATAGTCCATATCGCACTACATAAATCATTCGCCTAAAGGGTTCCATACAACATTGTATTTATTTATTTCCAAATTCGCCTCGCCTCAACCAGCATCTCTCTCTCTCTACCTAGTATTATCAAACCTTCCAGCAAAAGTATCGCAAACAACCAATCTTGTTTACAGTGTTTCTAACCCCTGCACTGTGTATTTTGTATTGTATAATTGTAGTGTGTAATTGTCTATATCGCTTGCAGCTAAATGTATACATACATACCTAGCAGCTCGTGTGCTGAAAAAAAAATCAGGTAAAAAATGTCATTGCCATGAAATCTCACCAGACTAATGTTTTTTAACCCTATGACGGCCACAAACAAGCCAACAGTTCACAGAAAATCTTTAACTCCCTTTTTTCATTTCTTCACAAGATGTGTTGTGCACTTTGTGTGTTACGCGAGCATGCAATAATGTCGTTACGTAGACGTGCATGGTTGACATATTATGTGTACAGGCTGTTATATAATGTATCACACACACACCAAAAAGAAATGTGGAATGATTCATGATCAGATCAGCATCTAACTTTTCACAAAAAGAGTATTGTTTGGAGTTGGATGGAGGCAAGAGTTTTAGGAGGAGTGAATAACCTTGACGTTGACGACAGTAAAAAAGGTGACAGGGTCGAATGTCCTCTTCTTTGTTGTACATTATGCTCTTTTCCGTTTCAAGCTTGGGCAGAAGCATTACAAAAAAGGTTTAAGAACATTATCCAGTGATTACTAAATAGTTGCCATGGATACCTAGTTTCCATAATACACGGGTAAAATATTACTGGTCACTTGGTAATTTGATAATATCATATATTGTTTTTGTGAAACTCACGGAATCGCCAAATGTAATGCTGCCAAATCATTTGAGCAAACTCTAGGCCGCCGCACTAACTAACTATGGTTGTTCTTTCTCTTTTGATGGCTTATAAACATTTACGCAACATAGGTTTACATAATGTGCAACAGGTATCGTCTAAAGAATAAGAAATCGTGTGAAAGGCTTAGCGGGAGAAATAAAAGAATTTTCATGGAAATGGCAGGCATATAGTAAAATAAAGCTCATTCATGGATTCAACTCATGATATGTTTTTATATCCAAGTTTTTCTCTCCTTTTGACTCTTTTAAGAAAGCAGTGTATTTGTTAAGTAGATTATTTAGTATTTGTCATTGACCAGCGCAAAAAAAAGGGGGAAAAAGGAGCTTCAGCGCTGCACCATCGAATCGTTTAAAAAATAAATGGAATACATTACAAGCTGGAGGGTGTGAATGCTTGAACACTTTTCCTGAATTAATTAAATTGGCACTTGACACGCTATGTATACATATATGCATGCATTGTATATGGACAATTGAACAGCTCAAGAAAGGAAGAGCAAAATAAATACAAAAACTGGAATCGTTCATTCTTAATACGATACACAGTACTTCATTGCAATTCATTAAAAAAATGCTGTATGCATTCATTTCTTTGCCATTTAACTATTTGGTCTCGTCTGTCTGTATGCTATCAATATGAACAGCCCCATATTTATTATAGGTATATTGGCCTTCCCGGTTTATGTGATACTTTTAGCAGAGAGAAAGGAACAGTGAAAGGTACAACAAACTGCTACATGAGAATATATTAAGCTATGCAGCCAAACAAAAAAGAAAGCACAGATTTAATCGTTTGATCGACACAACAACAGCAGCACTGCAGGACTGACGATGATGATGATAGATGATGCATGACGAATGCCGCGTCTTATACTGATATTGCTTTATCCTTTTTCTGCATACTACTGTGTTTTGCTTTTGATGATCTTTACAAATTTTTTTTTCAGAATGCAATGCATTCATATTCAATCTTGCATGTAGGTAGATACTTATATAATATGCATGTATACGACAACAAGAATTCATTTTTATTATTTTATCAAAAAAATAATATAATATTATTATTATTGACCACACAAGCAAGCAAACAAAAAAAGTGAAATGGAAATAGAAATGACGAAGAAGGAGAAAAAAATGTTGTCTTCAGGTCAGTTGTTTGGAAGCAGAGTGATAAATAAAGTGGGAGGAATCATAAACATCACCGCAAAAAAATTAGTATGCAAATTTTCTTTATTTGTTACTTTACTACATATATAAAGTCTGAAAAGAAAAGGACGTCGTGAGAAAAAAGATCCTTGACTTGGTTGGCTGAATCGTTTTGGTGGTCTTGGTGCACATACTATGCCATATATTCATATTTCATGAATTTGTTCACAAAACAATAGAAACAGTTTACTATAGAAACTATTTTTTTTATATTAATTTTCATCACTACCATGGTGTGATATTGTGTTTGTGGGCGATCGGGATCATTATCATCATCATCTTCCCAATTCCCCCGTCATCCGAATAACAATTTGCATAAGTGACCAAGAAAAAAAAATATATCATAATTATATGTATTATTGCAATTGTTTTGTTTCGAGGTTATGCTCTTATTATTGCAATGGCTATTATAGTCATGATAATAAAAAGGTAATAAATGCTGAATGGCAAGTGTGCCTACCTTACACACATCATCCTCTTCTCTTTGTGTTCAATAATGCAAGTGAATGGAGCTTCATGTATTGTGTATCCTTACTATTATTGTGTTTATGGGCGGGACGTGGCGAGTGCGGTGGAGTGCTAAGTGAGGTCAAAGCAGATTTTGTTGTGGTGGCGTGGATTGGAATGGTGGGACTTTCACTCAAGTAAAAAATATAGTCAACACATCAGTGTGTTGTGCATAATATGTGGTACGGCGTGGTTGGCATGATGGTGGGAATTATTTTAACGTGTGTGGCTTGGTTTAGCAAACGGCACCTGCAAGAGAACAAAGCATTTGTGTAAGTTGTGCTGAGGTGAGTGGAAGTGGCAGTGATTTTTTTTTTGTTTTTTTGCAGAAAAAAAGTTTTAAAAATTTAACAGAAATGCAAATGTTTTGAAGAGGATCTGTAAAAAAATTTAAGGGAAAGTAAAGTGGTGAAAGTTTATAGCAACTATGGTGGAAACAGAGAAAGTGTGCAATCACAAAATTTCCACGGCAACAACAACGTCCGAGTTGGTTCATCGTACAAAATCTGTGGGTGATGATGGAAACAATAATAATCATACTGAAAACCATGGGAGTGTGGGGGGTGCTGCTAATTTTGGGAGGTCGAATACCATAGCAACTGGAAATAAGGCGAGCATTGCAAATGGTGCCAGATGGGAAGATAGGAAAGGGAGGCCAAGTTTGGAGAGATCTGCGTCGGCGTACTACGTGTTTTCGAGCTTGCCGCAGGTGGTGCATAATGTCAGGCCTAAGACCGGATACAGGAATAACGTTTCTAGGTATGGAGGACTTCTCTTAATTTGTTCACGTCAATTAGTTAAAAGCTTGAACGTTTACTGGATAAGTAGTACGTGGTTATAATGGAGACATATCTCAAGTGCTTGAAACGAGTACTTTTGTGTGCTTATCATTACCGTTTTACGTTCAACAACAAAAGGAAAGACATCCGTGTCGTGTCTTGTTAATTTATAAATTGGGATATACATATGTGAACTAACAATCAATATAATGCAGAAACTCATAAATTCAGCATAACGTCCTGAACTACGTCCGCTACTTTTCGTATATATTCAACTAACTTCTCGTATTTTTATTACCAGCATAAGTTCTTACGGTTTAATGACTCCCATTCATTTGAGACTGCAACATTAAGTACTGCAATATATTATGGTCTTTTAAGACTTGTAACTTCATATTCCGGTCTTGAGAGACCAATCCCACAATTCCCATTTTTGCTGCAAAATATAGATTTACAATGGGAAACTCAACTGTATGAAATGGACATTTCTGGCAGTTATTTGTTTCTTTTTCTTTTGCAAAAATTGCATAGTTGCACTTTTTTGCATGACCTTTTGAATATGTAGTGATGGAACATTACATTAAGTCACGAACAACTGCAACAACCAACATAGCAGGAGTTCTCTCCTTTCTCCATTTTCTTATCCATTCATTTTCTTTGTTTCCGGTTTATGTTGACTAGTTTGACTGCAAAATTATGCTAGGGTTGTCACGACATGTTCTTATGCCAAAAACGTTAATTGCACAAGGCATACTATTAGCACAGCATGATTTTCCCGGTAAATAAGGTGGTTTTGAAAATTTGTGTACGTTAGCAACAAACACAAATTTGATCGGATGTTGGGAATAGTTTTTACCCGGGTACAATACCGTTGTTTTATATACATATTAGCCCTCCGGGTTTTTCCGTCCCTGCTTGTGCAGCTTATTATACTATCGTTTTAGCTTTTAATTTAATCAGAACGTGGATCATAAATCACTTCTAATATTAACGTCACAGAAATAGCACTAATGTCCAAAATTTTATGGACTGCCGACCTACGTAAAGTGCTTTGTATTCTCGCAAAATTCGTTTATGCTCAGCTCACGACTACTACCTCGGCAATAATAATCAAGCCCATTCATTTTCTTTCCCTGTTCTTATCGTGATATACATACGCAATAAAATCATTGACTGTGCGTCATTCCTGGGCGTTCTTGGTATTTTTGTCCTGCTGCATTTGTTGCTACTATTTTTGGCTAATTAAAAACCCATCAGCATAATTAAAGCTACCAAATCGTCATATTTACAATAAATGACTTGCAATCAGAATAGCAAGCAGACCGCTTAAAAAATGCCATGTTCTTTCTATTATGCAAGGACTAATCAATAATGGATGCTGGTGTTGTGGTAGAGCTTGATGGCAGTTTAATAAATAGGTTGTTGCACATATTATTTAGATTTAGATAGGTGAGTAGTGTACAAGTTGAGCGGGGAAAAAGTGGCGTAGCGACTTAATTATCAATGAATTTGCATTTTTCATGCACGTATTTTCCATCAATTACGTTATGTATATATATCAATTCTCAATTCTCAATTATATGACAAGGATTTTTGCTCTCAGGTGGAATTTTTTTATTTATTTTTGCTCACATTTGCTAATTATACAGCGATAAAACCTGGGAATCTAACTAACGTTTTTATACGCGCTTATCGCATTGCTTTTTCCTTTTTTTCTGACTTTCCTTCCTTCCATCCACCTTTTAGCAGAAAGAAAGGTTGACTGACTTTTTTTTCATTTTGGTTCCGGTTGTCGTCAACCAACACAAGAGTCAAATGTGTGCATGTAATGTATTTAAACGGACTTAGTGTTTAGTGGATTAGTGTTTTCGATTTTCCTTCTGTTTTGCCACCTTTCTTCATTGCAAAACTCAAGACCAACAAGAGCAACAACAATCTAGATGAAAAGCAAAGTTAGATATTTTTATCCTGCGATTACTGCATTTTATCTGGGAAAAAAATCATGAAAACGTCGTTGCCGTCGGCACGATCACGCTGATTTGCTTGTTTTTGTTTTTGACTCTCTTTTTTCTCCCTTTTCTCTTTTGTGGTTATTTTCACTCAGTCGTCGTAAATGCCAGTGGTCTTGACTATATGATGACCGTCATGATGAAGAAAGGAAGTATTGGACATTGCCACAATGCATGTTTCTTTTCTTCGGTTTTTGTGTTTGGCATTACGTTGTAATAACCACTATTACGTTACCTATTTCTTCTTCTTCTTCTTCTTCTCTCTCTCTCTCTCCATCGTTCTGCCTACTTAAGAGAACACTGTTCACTAGTAGTAGCAGTAGTCATCATCGTCATCATGACAAAATGACAGTTTTTAGTGGTAGTATTATGGGTTGTGATGATGATGATTGGAAAGGTATAGGGACTCATGAACAGGGGATCGATAAGGTATGCCTGTATAGCAAGCATGATTTGACGGTCTGTTTGGTTTCTTCTGCTTGATGGACGACAGGAGCAGCGAGGAGGAAAAGTACGGTGACGGTGAAGGCATTTTTTTTTACGAAGAACGAATGTGAAGGTGAAAAGAAAGGCTTTAGATAGGAAGGAAAGTGTGAGTGGAGCTTACATATGTGTGTGAGTGTGGTGGGTGAAGTACGACTACTGGAACTATTACAATTCTAATTTTCTGGAAGTTGGCTTGGTTCCGCTCAGTCTTGGTTAGAGCGATGCTCGAGCAACAAGACGTTGGGAGCAGTAGTTGCGGTGGTGAAGTGGCTGTGAATGACTGTGAGTATGACTGCGGCATTAGAGGAGGAGGCGACGAAAGTCTTGAAAATGGTGAATGCCTTTTCAAAAACGGCGGAGGGGGTGATTGTGGTAACGGTGACAGTGAAGGTGGAAACAGTAATAATGAGAATGGTAACTTGGAAGGAATCACTAATGGAGTGAAAGAGAATGGAGGGGGTGGAGAAGGTAACGGTGACAGTGGTAATGAGAGTGGCATCACCGCAACAACAACAGTGAGAATTCATACGACGTACAAGAAACGTGCGAGTAAATTTATGAACCGGCCAAACGTTCAAAATGGACTTGGGGCAAACTCGTTGTTGCATCCTTACGGAGCTGGTGGTACCACCGGAGGGGGTTTAGGTTCTGGTGGCAGCAGACTGTTTGGAAGTAGTAGTAATTATAGCAGTAGTAGTGGCAATCTCAATAGTAATCCAGTTAGTAGCCTGGTTAGTGGTGGAGGTGGAAATAGACATAGTTATAGGTCGCTTACCACGAGAAATTCATTGTTTGGAGGAGGAGGAGGTGTTGGTGCAGAGAGTTGTGGTGGTGGTAGTAGTAGTAGAGGTGGTTTCACATCACCTCATAATAACGGCGGAGGAGCAGCGTCCACAACAACCACGGCATCATCCACGACGGCTACCACTGTGGAGTCACGGCCCCCGTTCGTGACCACAGTTACGAGAGGTCGTTTCCTCCCCTCGAAATTTGACCTGATGGTTGAGAAAAGTCTGTTCACATTCTCAAGTAGGCCAAAGCCGGTGGGACTGATAACAAAGCATCAATGTTCCTTCTCCGGTGGTGGGCCACTCAAGGAGAATAGTAGCCAAAATTGCCAGTAAACCCAATTATCGATGAAAGCAATACGCACTTTTGTTATAATCGTGTAATTAATGTAGTGTCCACATGATTTTCTTAAAATCACTTTACCTTTCTTACAGACCTAGAGGGGCCCACGATTACTTCAATGTGATGTGGGATCCTCACATTTACCGTGGCACAACCACAACACTAACCTCAAGCCTGAAGCAACCTGACACGGCAGACCTTAGTAGTAGTAACCATAGCAATCGGGGGGACCAGCAGGAAAGTAATAGGTATCGACGAAGACGCGCATTTCTCCAAGGCTCTCAAAATACCTTAAATGGCAGCAGCGGCAACAACAACCTGATACCTTTGGGTGGAGGAGGGGGTCACCAAACCACAACAATTCGCAGTAATCGTTACAAAATGACAACAAAAGTGACCTCCAGATCCCGCACATTTCCTCCACCCGAAGGCCGGCATCAAGTGCACGTACAAACTGAAGAATACCTGGAAGACCTGAGCAGAGACGTGATACGTGGCCCCGACGTGGATGCCATTGTACAGACTGATCCCATTGAAGACGAGGAGCTCCTCTCCTCCCCTCTTGTTAATATCCCCGGAGGGGGCACCACAACGGATGCCAGTGGTTTCTCCTCCAAAGGGAAAATGCTTCCAGTAGTTGACGCCAGCACACAAGTACTTCCAGGGGAACTTGTCTCATTCGATGAACGAGTCCAGCCCGTGGTGGAGGCGGTTGTAGGGAAAATACTGGAACAGGTCCGTTGAATCTATATTAATTAGTACTTCCTCCAACGCAAACATAATTTCAAGTTGTGTGTGTGTGTGATTGTGTTGTGTACCTCCCATCCTCCTTCTTATTCCTCCTCTTTCCTTCATTATTGTAGTCATTTTCATTTCATATATAATACCATATCATCAAAGAAACCTAATACATACATACTCCTTTTTTGGCGGATATCACATGAAACATTAAATAAAAAACAATACAGACTTATATAACAAACAAGCAGCTTCTGCTTCCATTCTCGTCGTCCTGTCCTATCGTCTATTTCCCGTTTCGAGTGTAGTCAACCGTCAACCAACTTTTTTTTAGTTCCTTTGTGTCAAAGAAGAGGGTTAATACCTACTTTTAGTTCAGCATACCACATACATACCATGACAACATTATTATTACATATATTACATATACCATGCGACTACATATTTACATATACGTTAGACCACTTCACATAAAATATTGATCGGCAATATAATAATAACAGTGGTAGAAATGTAGCAATAAATCGGCATCAACATATCGGGTTTTTTGCCTCTTCTCTCTCTCACTCTCTTCTCTTTCTCCCTAATGCATGGTTATTTTAGGTATGCCATGAATTATAATGATGACGATTGACGATATTATTATATTTTTGATGTTTTGCTTGCTCTTGTGTGTAAGTTTCGTTTAACCTGTAAAAGGAAGTAAAAGTACACTGTTCCAAGCTACCTAGTTTACTTGGGTGAAGGGAGATATACTAAGAAAGAAAGAAAATCCTTCTTTTTTCTTCTTTGCACAACGGCAAAACGACGTATTTTTGTATTCTGCCAATTTTGCATATTGTATGTCTGGTTAGTTAGCGGAGGAAAAATGTTTGATTCCTTTTTTTTTCTGGTTGATTTGATGTGTGCATAAAGTATGAAATAATATTTACTTTAGTTGAGGGAACGTTCACATGAAATGTCAACTATGTGGTTAGAAATTAGTAAAAAATGTTCAAAAGGGCGAAACAAAGGTGTGTATTCAAATTCCCTGGTCATGGTATTGGAATAGTCCCCTGTTTTAGTGGCATTACACAATAACAGCATAACCTGTCGATGATGTTTGGGATGGAAAAGTGGACGAAGAAAAAAAATGCAATTTAGTCAGGAGGCCGTATAAAGTGAATAGGTAATTCAAGCCGTAACAAAACGTGTTATTTAGATTTTGTTGTTGATCTGACATGAAAATTCCTACATACTTTTTTCGTACTCGTAATTTGATCCGGGGTCCTTTCATCGAAATTTTTTAAAGTATTGTTTTCTCCCGGGTATGGAACAACAACGCTGTACATGATTTTTGTTTCTGTCTGCCAATTTTTTTTGGGGGGCAATATGATCCATTCAATTATATACCGAACCATAATCCAAACCTTATGAATTGTTAATATTGACCGAAAATTGTTATTTTTTTAAATTATCTTTTTGCAATGTAAAGGCGCTCCTGGAAACAATGGAAGAGGAGGAAATCGGTGCTCTAAAAGCGCAACAAAATCGTTTCTTGGAGAAGCGGAAAAAGGAGGAGCTAGAACTGAAAAGGTTGCAGGAGCAACAGGAGCGCATATCCGAAGAAAAAGAGAGACTGAAGCGGCACCTGGAAACGCAAATTAAAAAGCGACAACAACAATTATCACAACAGTTGCCACAAAACGGGGGAAGTGGGGAAGGGGAGGAAGGCAATGCTCCTAGTTTATTAAGCAGCGGTGAGACTGGTGGAGGAAATAATGCTGGCATGTTGAGTACGTCATACTTGTTGGAGCTTCTTCCTTCTGTTATCAATTCCCTGAAACAAGAAGGATTTCTTTTGGAGGATCTAAATGGAGACGGTAGGTGCACCAGTTTTATTTTGTTTGTATCATTTTCACCACTTCTGCTCCTGCATTTTTACATGAGCAGGGCTGGGTTTGAATGGAAATTGAGGGAGAAAATAATGTGCCATGATTTCGCTTTGTGATTCAATATCTTTCATTAGCTTTATTATTATCATTTTTTATTGTTTCCTTTCTCTGTATTTGTAAAATGCATGATGTCATGCAAGAGAAGGACACATGACACATGAAATGGCTGTCGTTATTTTACCGGAAAAAGCAATTCTGCAAAATGCTCATTATTTCATGTTTCGTGAGCCATATTGAGTTGACTTGATTTAACTTGTGATACCCATTTTGTGTTTTTAGGGAATATTTGACACAAACCTAATAACTTACTATTTCATTTGCTCAACTGTGCACCATATAATAATAAGTTTTATGTTACAGTCATTATTCATTTTATTATGTTAAACCCTTTTGTTGTTCGTCCGTGTGTAGTAAAAGCTACTCAACAGTCTTTTTTAAATTATTTTGTACTTCGTTCCAATTGTGGCTTGGCATGCACGTGATTCTTGTAAATAATGGACAGATTGCTTTTCTGATTTTCATTCTGATATTACTCATTAATATTGTAGGTAGTTATAAACACTTTTCATTCATTATTCTTATAATAATATTGTTCAAGAAAACTACGACATATGACATATATACAGGTAATCATTAGATTTCTCTTTTCCTGAAACACGGAATTATTGGAAAATAATTGACCTTCTTCCTAAATCATTTTCCGAAATATGTTACTCCACAACAACAAGAACAACAACGTTATTATTATCAGCAGATTTCAAGTTGAGATTACAAACTTTTTTTTTGTTCACGGCTATTTATTAGGTAGTTAGGTTTGGATTGGGGTAATGTGAGAAAACTCTGAAACCACAGCCCATGTCAGTCAAATCAGGTTAATAATGTTTTCAAGAACATCTACCTACTTGTTTTTTTTTGTAAATACAATTTATTATGTTATGCTTTTATCTGTCTGCATATCTCTTCTTTTGCCAACCAATCCATTGTGTGCTGCTCCCTGTGTGTATAGTTATTGTGGCGGCGGACTACCTGGCTTGTTAGCGTAGCTGATTAATCATCTTAATGAAAGCTCTTTTTATCAGCAACAATAGCACCTGCACCCTAACGACGCATGTGGTGAAAGCAGAAGAAAGCTGGATTAATATTGAAAATTCTAGCAACATCAATAACAAGTCCGTGTGTTACCCATTTTCCTTGTCCTCCTGCTGCTGTTGCTTGTTTGCATAAAATGGTTAAAATGTCTAGCTTTCTTTTGTACTTGTAAATACTCCAATATTTTTGAGTAAAAGTACAAAGCTCAATAAAAAAATGCACAAATATTACTAGGCAATATTATTTTTTTTTAGAAGCAAACGGGCGTGTATGTAGTTGTGGTCGGGACAGTCTACATTTTTTTCACTTGGATAGACACCAAGTAAATAAATAAAATATTTTCATCAAATCGACCAAAGTGATTTTAACCCCAGTTTGACGAGAAGATGACTATGGCGATGGCAATAAAGTAAATGTTTATCTGTTTGCTGCAATGGCCACCATTTACTCGTTTAGTGGTCGCATTCTGTTATTTCAAGTGTTTATATCGTCTTTAGAGAAACATTCAGCAGCAAGGACAAATGAAGGCCCCAAATAATGTTGTGTATATTTATATTTATATGAGCATATCAACTTTGTACAACAAATGTAGATAACTTTTATCGCACACAACATGAATAGTTGTGACCTATATAAAAATGTATAGCATATAATTTGTATTTCATGCGTCGGTATACTTTCAAAACTGATCAATTACATAGATTGCTCTGCAACGTCTTTTTTTAGTATTTTTTAATCATTCTTCCATAATTATCATAATTTAGCTTTCTAACTGAACAATGCATACGTTTTTTGTCCTAATTTTGCAGAGGTTCTATCTTCTCTTGTGCCATTGTGGCAACAGGAGCAGCAGAGCACCGCCACTGCCACCACCACGACATCATCCAAGCGTGATGAGGATGATGAAGGGAATGATAATGGGAATGACGTTCAGAAAGACGATGTTTCCGTTGCTGGCGATGAGAATGAGGAAAATATTACCGATCCATTTCCGGATGGCTATCAAAGTCGGATGAATAGCGTTGATAATTCTTCTCAGAATCCGGCTGATAATAATGGTACGTAACGTTTTCTACTTAAATTAATCAATTACCGACAGTGGGTAAGAATTTATTCTTGTTTCTTTGAAGACCAATACTCTTTTTGAACCAATTGGTCAGGTTTCTTGGAACAAAAAGCATAAAACCCGTAAAAATGCGTGCTTTTCCAATCTAACTTTTTGTAAGGTCATCTATCAAATCGATCCTTGCTTTTATCTCCTTTTGCTTTCGACTGTCTGTCATGTTTATGGGAATAGAATGAATTATAAAGTGTGTACACTTTCCCCTTTATTGTTGCGTGCGCATTTTCCGGCTGCTGCAAAGCAAGCAAGTATGCAATTCGTGAATTTTTAATTAGAAAAATTGCTCCGGTACGTTTAATAGTGGTAGTGAACAAGGAGCAGGTGCTACCAGCAGAGTAAATGGCGCCTTTTCCCAGTAAATAATATGGAAAAAAACCATAGCACATAATGTATGCAGGTATGTCGAATTGACTGTCCATTTCACATTTTTGTTGTTATGGGCAGTGTGCGTGTGTGCAAATTACCAAAGGAAACATAATGAAATATGCAGGGAAACAATCAGTACTTAAAGCTGCTCCCCTTGAAGAAAGCTGAAAATGAAAAACGAACACGGCAAAAAGTTGCTTCACATTGCATTAGCATGAAATAATGGTAATTAGTGAACAGGACTGGACAATTATAAAGTTTTGATTTGTTGGGAATAGGAGTCGGAATAAATTTTTAAATTATGCAATAGGTGGAAAACATTGACCGTAATGTCTTCATTCGAGAATTTACTATTTTGTCGACAGATATATACATTATGGTTTTAAATTGCTTACAGATTCTTTTGCAAGCGACCTGGTGGCGGCATTAGAAGAAGCTGACAAAGCGAAGAATGTTGAGGATTGTGATCTACCTGCAGACGAAGAGATGAACATCAAAGTTGGTGATTCACCAGTAGGTGAGGAGGAAAAAATCGAAGAAGGTGATTCACCTGCAGGTGAGGAGGAGAAAATCGAAGAAGGTGATTCAATGGCAGGCAAGGAGGAGAAAATCGAAGATGGTGATTCACCTGCAGGCGAGGAGGAGAAAATCGAAGATGGTGATTCACCTGCAGGGGAGGAGGAGAAAATCGAAGGTGATGGCCATTCGCCTGCAGCCGAGGAGGAGAAAATCGAAGATGGTTGCGATTCGCCTGCAGACGAGGAAGTAAAAATCGAAGATGGTGAGAATATTGTTGAGGATTCGCCGGCAGACGCGGAGAAAAATGCTGAGGATGGTGATTCAGCACCTGCAGGTGAGGAGGAAAAAATCGAAGAAGATGATTCACCTGCAGGTGAGGAGGAAAAAATC
>JAHZNC010000148.1:0-22019 GCA_027744095.1 Zhuqinia jingwanae
TTTTGGTAGTGTAAAAATGTTGTCAAAAGTGTTGATGCTTTCACGGTGACTGGCTGTTAAAGAGCGATTCCTCAGCTTCCCACAGTATTGTCACTCCTCCGGTTTTCGTGGTATATATACTTTTGCTTAAAAAGGAGCTCTACAACTTTCCCCACTTTCACTTGCAGCTTGTCTGCTGACGAGTAAGGAACGCTTTCTCCACATCTCCCAAGTTATTCTCTCCAATAAATCTCTTTCTTTTTTTTGAGTGAAGACTCTAAATAACCCATGAAAACCCAGACCACTAAAAGCAAGCAGTATTCATTAACCGACTACTGGACAAAATAATTAAATTTAATTACTGTATGGAAGTTTTTATTTAAATTGCAAAACAAGGTCAAGAAATAAATTACTACGAGGAAAGAACTACTTTGTGGAACATGCTAATGGCAAACGCAACTGAAAAAGTGGGAGATAAAATCATATTTGTGAAACTTTGAAAAAAATTGTGTTTATGAGTGTGATACTATAGTCAATATTACTCAGGTCTTTTGAACTTTGTAAAGTACAAGTCATACTATCAAAAATATTACAAAACTCAAACAAAACTTTGTAGATTTCAACTATTTACAATTGCGTGAAAGCAAACAACATGAAAGTTGTGTGTGTACTTCCATGGTTCCTGTCAGCAATACTGGTTGGAAATGTGGTTTTTCAAATCATAATTCCCCCCGCATACGCCACATCGGAGCCAGCGGATTATATGTACGACCTAGACGAAGATGGTCTTGGAGATGAAGGCGGAATTGACTTTGGAAGTCCATTGGAACCATTAACATTCACATCATACAATCACACTCACAATCACAATGATGGAAATACAAGCTCAAAGAGTACTGCATCTCCTGTATCTGCAGAAATGGCTACGTTTGGTGTGCAGTTGGGATCCGATGATCATCTCAAGGGCAAGAGCGGGGTTACGGACGGAGGCGAAGGAAGAATTATCAACGTATCCATAATGTCGAATGACAAAAATGACAAAAGGTTTCAGTCAAAGCTTTCAAGGACGGGGGATCATGTCTTTGGAGGTTTACTTGTGGTTTTTTGTAAGTTTTTCTTTTACGATAAATAAATCAATTTGTTTGCATAAATATGTATTTTATTCTACATAAGAAACGAACCCTCCCATTTCCCATTTGTTCGTTACAAATATTTGGTCATAAGATCACCAACTTCAATTTGCTTGTTTAAATTTCAATCGGATTTGCATAATGTTCGATTAATTTCAAATTAAATTACAATCTCTATCAGCAAAATATAAACGAAGATCACACTTGATCACAAAGAAGTCTACCACAATGTAAACTTGTGATGAAGCTATTCACGTTCGAATATAATGATTTAATTCAATAAGGGTAAAAAATCATTACAACTTTGGATTGACTTTCACTCATTCTCGCAAATTCTATCAAACTCCCCATCAACATTGTTATCCCTTTTTGCTAGTATTACAGTTCGCTGATCAAGAAAATGATCTCGTAAGAAATTTAAATATTTACACAAAGATATACATTTTCAGCTAAAGTAAACAGTCAAAACTGATGATTACTCTCATACAAAAAATCTCAAATAGGTAATAGGCACATATATGAGGTAGGTATACTGCATAGGTATATATTGGTGTTCTTTGTGTACTAGAAACTAGTCAACAATACAAAATCCATTCCAAAGAGCTTTAGGCGTGCTTTAGCCCAACATGGAAGTCCATTCCATCATGCACTAAAGCACCACCTAAAGCTGTCCACTCCACATCGGTGCACAAATAAAAGATAATTTAATCAAAACTAGTCTCACTCAACTCCTGTTCCCTTCAATGCACACCAACATGTGGTTTTTCTCTGTAAATACAAATAGTTACCGAATGTAATGCCCGTTTCCCTCAATATTCAAGCTACTTTATTAGTAATAGTGAATGACCCCTGAAGGACAAGAATTACTGTGGCTTAATGAATCATATCATAAATGCATATGCCACAATGACCACAACCGGCATTACTTTCCTCTGTCTAGTTCGAGTAGTGATGTATCTTGCATTTCCACTCATTGCATGTTTTTGCAAATTAAATTAAATATCAACCTCTATTGTTGGTCTGTTCAGCACAATCATGTTTACTTTAATTAAAACTATTTGATTTTGAATCGGTCCTTTTACTCCTTTCATTAAATAGAGTATGAAATATTTTGTTATTTATTTTCCAATATTTAACGTGACTTCTTAATGCACAAATATTAATTGTTTGGGGAATTTATATTGTAACATTTCGAGTGTAAACTTCAGTTTGGGAGAAATTGTTGTTTAATACATACAAATATTACATAATATGTAGGTATGTGTATGCATGCAGACTGAATACGGAATTCGTAGCAGACATGAATTCCCAATAAAAATAAAATGTACTCATTTTCAAACGTACGTTGTTCATTGTTGGAAGTTCCAACTTGGAACTACTAGCCAAAAGCTTTTGATGCAACATGTTGTGTTATATGCATGAGTACACTCAGAAAAATCATAAACATAATCCATTCCTTGAAAATAAGTTCTCTAGAGCTATTTTTCTGCGAAATGAAAAAATGTTCCATTCGCATTTTACTTGTCACATGTGGGATTGACTCGTCATGTGTCCTACACACAATACAATACTTTTAGAACTCCATTCAGAAATTACATACAAAACGTTTTATCTACTTAGCACAACAACAGTTACAAAGATTTTCATTGCAAAAAGGCTTAAAAGCTCTAATTACTGAAACCGACACACAAAAGTCCTTAAATTTCCACTTTCGCTCACATGAAGTTCAACACGTGCAACTCGTGCACGCGTGTGTTCTTGATGAGCTTACCTATTTTAAATATATATAACCATGCACCACAGAAAAACAAGTCATCCATTGAAATTGAAAACAAAAAATCAGACTGGACGACGGCTGAAGCAGTTATAGATTTCATACTTAAATATGCGTTAAAAAATATTGCTTTTTCAATTTTGCTAGCGTGTTACAAAGCAGACATATGTCTCAAAAGTTGTCGTTTGATAAATGATTTATGCATCCAATTTAAGCTGTGAAAAAAATGTATCATCGTCACGTAAAAGTTAAAGCAAAACTTGCCCTTGGTAAGTCCTTAATTTAAAAACAGTCGACATTTTTCATTCGTTTCACTTGCATTTTGGTTGCTTACTACCATTTATGTATGTAAAGATACATTGTCAGTAACTATGTAGACAAATTTTTAGTTTTATTGTTCCTTGTGCAGAAAATAGAATTCAAAGTTGTAACATACAAATCACATTATAAAAAATACATACATGTATTTTCTCATAAAACGGAAACAAATTCATTAGCTTTCAAGCATACAAAACTCAACGAAAGGCTCACGAGAAAGTTTGTCCGTTTGTTCTTTGTACTGATTCACACTGGTGATGAACCGTTGAATTGCCACGAGTCATAAAATAATAATATTTCCTAATTATTTACTTTTAATATCACTTTATTTTATACCTTCAAGAAATAACTTTTCGTTGCATTCAAAAGTAAAAAGTTTTGTTTTTACTTGGTTTTCTGGTTAGAGAATGCAAATCTGAACAGAATCCGTAGTTTGTCGTTGTTTATACTTTTAGACTCAATGGCGCACTTTAGCTGTCCTCGCATCTCTAATGTATTCTGAGGAAGAACAACATTTTTTGTCCCTTAAAGCTGATAAAATAGTGAAACGTAAAATGCTACTTACGTATATATAATGTAGGGAGATAGGTATATATGTTTCATTTTATAAGACTTTGGTGCGCATTTTCTTTTTGTTCCAAGTAAGCAGTGTGTGAAAATATATGCTGAATTCAGTGTAAAAAGTGCGGACTTTCAAAACTTTTACTTTCATGTCCAGCCTGTGGAACTTTTGAGATAAATTATTTACGAATTACTTTTTGCTGTCTGTATCTCATTACCATTGTATTTTAATTAGAAGATACATAAGGGTTCCAAAGAGTAAAATAATGAATGATGTTCTAATGAAAAACCACTGAGTTCATCCAGTCACAAAGTAAACATGAAAGTTTAACTTGCAAAAGTTATACAGCAGTTAAACAGCTACATTTAAAAAGAAAGACTAGTACCTCGAGTAGGTTGTAGATAGATATAGATATAGGCAGGTACATATACATATAACGGATTTCTAGGAATGCACAAGTAGTAAGCTAAATGAAAAACGACCACGCTATACAAGCTGCTACTACCTTGATAGACACGTGAAAAATAGTACAAATTTTCATTACAGTTCAACAGAAAAGTCAGTTAGGTACATTTTTAGTTAACACTTCATGACTTCAAATGTTGAATGTGGGTGTGTGTAAAGAAGATCCGCTATTTGATAAAAATATCCTGTTTTTCAATTACTTTTTACCATAAACTAATGTAATTGCTAATTTACAAAAATAATATACCTACATATAAATGCCTGAATGCAATTTGACAATTTTCCTGGCATTTTGACACTGGAAAACTTTCCTTCAAGTGCTCGATTTTAAATTGGCAACGAACTGGACAGGTCATCCCAAAATGTGTCGTTTGACAACGTCTGTGGAAACGCTTTGCCAACATTGTCCTTATAGTCCTCTTGTATGTATATCTCTGGTGCAATGTTCCCATCAAAAGAGTCCTACAATAATAGAAATTTTTAGCCAACCTTTTATATTATATTCGTGTTTTTATTTGTAACAGGCTTCCTTTCTCTTGTGGGCAACAGCTGCACTCTCCTCGTATTCTGTTTTCGACACCGAAGGCTGAGTCCAGCAGAAGTGTTTCTAGTTAACCTTGGCATTGTTGATATCCTGCTTTCCTGTGCCAGCTATCCAATGTCAATGATGGCGAGTTTTAAGCATCGGTGGGATTTCGGAGAACTGGGTATGTTGAGAATATTATTTTTTAGTGTTTTCTTTGCGACTTATACAAACACAGATTTGAATATTTTTCGTGCACAAACAGATCTTTACCAAAGAAAATGTTACGTTGTGAGAAAATGATACGCATGCGCGTTGTTTGTTACGCATCCATCCAAGTTATATGCTACCACTATCTTATGAACATCTGAAACTACCTTGAATGGAGAAATAGTTTGATTAGATGGCAGATTTTTAAATAGTTTCTAGTTAACCTTGGCATTGTTGATATCCTGCTTTCCTGTGCCAGCTATCCAATGTCAATGATGGCGAGTTTTAAGCATCGGTGGGATTTCGGAGAAATGGGTATGTTGAGAATATTATTTTTTAGTGTTTTCTTTGCGACTTATACAAACATAGATTTGAATATTTTTCGTGCACAAACAGATCTTTACCAAAGAAAATGTTACGTTGTGAGAAAATGATATGATAAGCACACGTTGTTTGTTACACATCCATCCAAGTTACATATATGCTACCACTATCTTATGAACATCTGAAACTACCTTGAATGGAGAAATAGTTTGATTAGATGGCAGATTTTTAAATTTCATTGCTTTAAAATATATATCTTTTGGGAGAAACATAATGATATCAAAACAACAAAAAATAATATATTTTCTCATTTTGTTTCATAGGATGTACCATGTACGCATTCATCTGCTATTTTCTTGGTGTCGCCAGTATTATTAGCGTCACCTCAATCGCGCTGATTCGATATTTGAAGACTTGCACTCCAGCCCAAGGTAAGATACTTACATTGATACATACGTAAGAAAATTTATGCACAATATATGTTTATAATGTGGTTTTGTTAGATACGCTTTTAATTTATTTTGCATTTGCATTATTTGGTTGCACAGTTTTAATCTTGAAAGTGAAAATGTGGTCTCCACAACTTCTCACGTAATTATATAGGTTACTTCATTTGCGGAACAATGTTCACATGTCCCATGCACAATAGCTTTATTAGATTTTTATTTGTTGGAATCAGTATAGTTACTTTCGGGGCTTTATGTAGGCAATTTGCATTTTGAAAGCTTTTTGTTACCAGTCACGTTGAAATATTATGGAATTAGGCTTGTCACAGTGTTTGCGAATAGTTTTAAAGTATTTTAGTTTTTGTGCGGTATGCATGACCATATCTTTGAGTCTGCCTACCTACTTTCAGAGCGAACCTTTAAAAAAAAATATGTTGCATAGTATATTTTCTTGACTGGTTAGTCCCTGGTCTTTCTGACTTGACTTTTGATGATGATGGGCGGGCTCATTAACTTTTATTTTCTCCTAAGTATTCGTTTTGTAAATTATCATTTCGTATCATCTCGATCTCAACTACATGTAGTTATTTTTGCATGTGCACTAGGTAACTTTTTTCATGTTTGAGTAGGACTTTCTTTTTAGTACATATAACACATCATAGTCATACATAACAACTTTTAAAAGCTTAACGATAGCGGAAAAGATGTAACGTAGCACGTATTTTTCCTGTCAAAGCTGTGAAGGAGCATCTTGTTTTTTTTATATCATATTCTAAGTGGGGCAGCTGAATATAGAAGAGAGATAGGAAAGGAAACGTAAAAAATGGTTATAGCCGATAAAAATTTATATTATGTCATTTATACATGTCATACACACGTCCGATGGAAGGTGACATTGACATGATATGGATGTGGAGGCTATGTACAAAAATACCAGGAACATGACTCTGAAACAGGAAAGTGAAAGTACCTGTCTGTGTTTAGTTTTGAGAAGTGTTCCTTGTCGCAAAGTTGACACACTAAGTGTGCCTAGCGACTTTCCTGTTGCCGAACATTTTTCAAATTGGATTTTTTCAGAATTTTTTATATGCAATCGGTGTTGTGTGAATAAAGTAAATTACATTGGTAGGAATGAAAATATTAAATCTTTTCAAACGGGTCATGTTTTAAATATTCATTGGAGCTCTAAAAACCCGTTCAGCTCCTTTAACTTCAGAAGCAAAAAATATTCATTTTATAATTTTTGAAAAGTTTTCCACTACATCCATCCATTACCAAGCGTAACGAAAACGATACAGAAAAAACATTGGTCTGAAGAATGCGTACATATGTGTAAATGTATATGACCTACAAATGACGTTGTGAATAAAGGAAAGTATAGGGCGCTGTCATAAGAGCTATTTTAGACCTGAAATGGCAGTTATAAGAATATTTTCCAAAAACCAGAGGTATAGTACAACAGAAAATGGGGTTGTCGTGAAATGAGCTAACTGGAAAATAAAACGACAGTTTTAACCTCCTTATTACACGAGCTTATACAACGCCAGCAGGTTCAACTACCTTACACATGACACGTTGCATTTCCAGAGTTTTTTTTGTAAGTTGCAAGTGAAGTGGTGTACAAACATTGGCGAAATCGCGTGGTTTTAACTGAAAATTGTTTTTGAAGTACACCATATGCACCAACAACCACAACTAAATGCCACTTTCACTCTTTTATTTGTTTGTACGTGTTTGAGTGAAGCAATTCAAGAAATAGGGAAAAAAATCAATTAAAACATTTTCATTAGAATTGATTGACTTTCACCATAACTATACACAAGTGTAGTGTAGCGTCGTTTTCACTCCAATATTATATACATACATGTACATATAAATGTATGCAGGTATAAAATAAAGTTTACTGTTCCTTATATTTATAATCAATTTTATTCGTAAATCCCTCTTTTGACTTTCAACAAATTGGAATGTTTGAATAGTTTTCATCATTTTGCCAATTTTCGCTGGCACGTTAGATTACTCTTTTTGAAAGCTAGAGTATAGGTAAGCATGACATTACAAAGATCAAGTACAATGGAAGATTTAAACTTTACCTTTAACCTTGATGGTTGTTATTGCTCACTCATGCATGGGGTTGATATGGAAACTACTTTTGTACAAACTCCTAGTGCAATTAAAGTCGTGACATTTAAATGAACGATTGAAAATTGATACTTCAGTGTAATTGATATAAAAACATGTTAGCAACGTAGTAGTGGCAGTTGATAACTTCAAATCACACTATCCATATAACACCCAACAGAGTAATTTAGGGTTTGCATTCATCTCAACTCATTGATCCGACTAAGCTGACACCCACTTGAATTTTTGGGTAAGTGACTGCCAACATACCCCAAGTCTTATATTGAACTTTCATCCATTTATCTTATTCATCCATCACTAACGCCTTTAAATGAGGAAGACTATATCGTAGTAAGAAAGAGCTTTTGGTAGTTGTTTCAATTAAACTCGCTTTCTATATATATGTATTCATGCATAGGTTGACCTCAAAAGTATCCATTATTTGTAGCTGCCAGTCATTCCAAAAATGGTTACAAGAGCGTCGGTTTCATCCCATGTAAAACATAATAGAAGTCCTCTGTATCCTGATGAAAATGAAAAGTTCAAAGGATAGTGAAACATTAAACGAAGAGTCTCACTATTATATTAGTTTCAGGCATTATTGTTCACTTTTACCGCATTCCGTTTTATTTATCAAGTAGCTAGTTTCGGGCGTATCTCATTTCGAAGAATTTTCTTGCGTGAAATTATTTTTGGTTTGTATTACAGCAGAGTTTCTATTCAATCCCGTTGAACGAACCTAAATGATACTGCATACACATTCATATCTTATACACATAAATATACTTGGTTAGTAAAAGTGCTGAAGTAGCACGGGAAAAAATATGATGGATGATATGATTGAATGTGCGTAGTTAGAAGTTCCATGTATTGTTATTGTATTGTGAGCACCGTGTTAATTAGTGTACCATTGTTTGCTACAAAGACAAGATGAATTTTTATTGTGAAAGAAGACGGGAAGCGAAATGGAGCCCCATGTGAAAAGAAAGTATAATAACATCCTATAAGATAAGATATTGTCTTTCCGGTTTTCGTTTCGTACTAATACGACTATTGTAGGACGTTGTCTCGCTTCTATGTACCTATAGCTTATACTATTCATCTTCTAATGCAGTATTCGGAATCCGGATTATACATGATGTATCAATTTCATAACATAACAAAAGTAATTACCACAGTACACACACTTTTGTTCTGCGTTTTTGCTGAAATGTTATCTGCAGTGAATATGGTGCGATTTCTCTATAAGTAAAATGTCGGTATCGTTGCTCATTTCGCAATGCGAAATTCGCATGGAATTAGTGTATTGTAATATTGTAAACCGTTCACCGCGCAAGTAAATCTTTATGTGTACCAGTATAATAGTTAATTTTGAAAAAAGAAAGCGATAGCTGGTGGGGTTGGGTTGCCTATATAGTTGGGAAAATCAACTGACAGCAATGTTTTCTTTAATTTTAATACACCAAAAGTTAGGAGATGATCAAAATACTGACTTATTTTTTTCTACTGTTAATAAGATCAATCTCTCGATTTTTTAAGAATGTTTTGTACGACCGTTTTTTTACACAATTGTTGCATGCGTTGTGAAATTTGTTGTTACATCTTGCTTGTTACAGGATTGTATGTATGTAGTTTACGTAGACATTACAGTAAATACTTTGCACAAAGAATTTCCTGCTATGCTTGAAACTAGAGCAACAATGACTCCCTCTATTCCCAATTCTTATTTGTTCCTGTACTTTTATTTCCATTACTAGGAAACCAAATAACTTGTTGGACTTCTTGTAAGATGATAGCCTATGGCTACGTAGTGGCTTTAATCTGGGCTGCGTTGCCTCTTGTGGGCTTTGGCAACTACGGATTTGAACCCTACGGCTTGAGCTGTACTTTGGATTGGGTTGCAAAGGATGATGGTAAGCCGTAAAGAAAACTATGTTTGGCTTGTTTACTTTCATGACATAACATGTTACTATATACCGGGGATTTTTTTAGGGTAGTATAAAAAGAAATACGAAAAAAAATAAAAGAGAAAGTAATCACATATTTTTGTGTGTACATCATGCTACACTAGGCAGTATTTACCCTCAGCGAGCTCCACTGCACTTGGGTAACTTTCATGTTATTCTTATGAAATTCTAGGATCATATATCATACATACAAAGTTTTTTGTGCTCATAAGATAGAAGCCAAGAAAATCTTTATTAAAGTATTTGCAAAAGAGTATCAAGGATTCAGAAAAACTACCATTTAATTTGGTTTTTATATCGAGTTGTCCAAGTTCAAATGAAAACTTTATTTTCTCTTTTTTTTATCATCTTTCATGTAACAAATGCATATATGTATCTTCACTGTGAAACCACAATCTAGACAAAGACCTAAAAGAGGAACGAAATTTTACGGTTTCCCTACAAAACTAAATGAAATTAAGGTTTGTAGCCAACACACAATACAGGTCAAATGTGTGAGAAGAATGATGTGAAGTAGAAAAAGGATCTTTGAACTTTTAAAACATATTTAAAGATTTTTTGGGACTAGTAAAACATAATATACTTCTCAACAACAATAAACAAAACGACATCATATAAAAATATCTTATTTTCTAGTTTTTTCAGGACAATATGACGGGATTTTCAAATCAGTGCATGAGAATGAACAACTTTTCTGAGTGCAATTTTATACAATATAAACATGTTTATTTTTGTAGAGCGTAACAAAAATATTTGTGGAATTTTATATTCTCATACGAAATCAAAGTGTTCGTGAAATTTTTATTGATACATTATACATCCCAACTAACTACAAGTATTTTGACAAACGCAAAATGTTGGCTAGGTTAGTGTGTATATGAAATATAAGGACGGATTATTAAGTACACATCAAACTATTATATAGGGTATTTTACTTTCCAAGTGTTGTAAACCCAGCTTTACTTTTCCCAAACTTTTCTTCTAACATTCCGGGTGTTATTTTTATATTACAGCAAGCCGTATCTACATTTTCCTGGTCACGATTTTCTGTGTCTTTCTCCCACTCTTTATCATTATATTTTGCTACTCACGAATCATCATCCTTGTCAAGCAGTCGGACGCGTTGATGCAGGGCAATGGGGTCACCAAACGCAACATGAAAGGACCCGACATTCAACTTACTTGGGTGAGCATACATATGATACATAGTATATTATTATAATAAGACTTTGCATTAACCTCATAAAATGTACTTTTACACGTACTCGGCTGAAGATAGACACCCTCCATGCTAGCGAGTAAATAGTAAATACTACAGCATAATATACATATATCAACCTATATTAAACTCATCATAAATGTGATTAGATTTTACATATTGCAACGTGGAATAAATTGTGAAGAACTGGAAACTGAAAAACTGAAATGAGTTTCCTTTGTATGATCAACTTGACTATAATAATAACAATGAATTTTTTTTGGAGTTAATGAAAAGCCACGAACTGTTCATACATGTATGTATGTATATGCACATGTTAATATTATTGCATAAAACTGTACGAGTATTTCCCTGCGGATTAGTGACACTCGGAAAGATTATAATGCATGCATAATTATTATTTTAATTAGAAGTAAGTTAGTGTATCATCATCGAATATTGTTAGCTTATTAAATATTATCACGTTTTTACGTTGTATTTTGGTATGTGCAGTGAATAAATAGGTACATAAGCTAGGGATTATCATACATTGCATAACATGGAGCATTTTGCAAAAATCCCTTGGAATTTTTTTTGTTATATTTGAAGATTTCATTGCCTTCGGTGAATGATATAAAATTTGCTAGTAGAGTAGGAGTACATAGATTAGACTGTACAATTTGACGGCTGACTGGGAGCCTCACTCTGGAGACTTGCATTCTATACTAGACATAGTCGACTTGATGACTTGAGATAAATTGAATTAATATTTACTGAACGAGCTCAGCGATACGTTGTTAACTACTATAAACAGTCGCATTTTGTAGTAGATGGTTTCTCTGATATGATGGGAATGCAGGGAAACCACAAAATAATGAAAATAGAATGAACAAAACCCAAGCTTTCAAACAAGGAAGTTGGAGGCTATTATTGTCATTTCACAAAACTGGTGATGTATATTATTCCCTATATTTGTCATATGTTATTTAACAGATAAGTGGACTTGTAACAGCAGGATTTATCGGTTCTTGGTGTCCCTATTCAATCACTTCTTTGTGGGCCAGTTTTCGGGGTGAAGTGATGCTCCCAATGTGGGCAACGCCGATTCCTGTTCTCATGGCCAAATCTTCGATCGCTTTCAATCCATTCATTTATATTTTCTTTACGGCCCGCTACCGTGAAGATTTTTTCAATCTAGTTCACTACTGGTTTTATTCCCACACCAAAGGAAACAGACAAGGCAAGGATAACAACAGTGGCGCCTTGGACAGATCTCCCTTCAAACGAAGCGCAAGGGCAAAAAGTAATGAGTATGGGAATGGAAACGATTCTCCCGGATATTCGGGGAGCTCCTCCTTAACAACCAGACAACTAACTACTACTACCTGTGTATCCGCCAGTGTGAATAATGGAACTGCTGTCATTCCTTCCACTGGAGCTATTCAGCTAAGAAATCTGGGAAACTCAAACAATGATAATACCTGCAATAACAACTACGCAAATAATATCAACAACAACGATGAAAATGGCCATTTTAATGAACTAAATGAATTGGATGATGAATATGATGAGGATGATCAGTATGATCACAATAGCCAGCGGGAGACAAGAATATTAATTGTTCGTGAAGAAGCATGTTCTCACCAACATTATCGCCCGATAATTCACGTTCCCTCTCATGCGATCACAACTTTCACTGGTAATGGGACCAGTACGGTTGTGGCTCCCACAAGGTTGGCATCCCATAAAATAATATCCGCTTCATCCAGTTTGTTTTCACTTCGCAGTAGTGGATGTAGTTCGTTAGAAGAGGAACAGCAGGTATAAAAAAAGAGACTGACGAGACGCACAAAGCCTGCAAGTATTGTTGTTATTTCTTTTAAAGCAGAGCACAATATAAAAATAGGCGACGAATGAATACAAAAGGGCTGTGAGAAACATGATAAAAAGGGATAATAGTATTGAGCTTCGTATTTTATTGTATTTTACGTCTCTCGGTTAAATATGGCATACTTGGAACAAAGTTTTAACGCAGATGTGTCCCACTTCAGTTTGTATCACAGTTAAACTTCTCCATTTTGCAGCACACAACACGTCTGACATATCTAAATATATGCATGCTTACCAAATATGTGCATGTGTCTTTACGTAATGAATAATACCTTCACGTTATTCTGATTCCTCCCTGTTCATGTCATGTCGGCCTACTTTATGCATTTGTGTGTATCCGTATTTTGAATTTAATGGAAACTATATATACTATTATGATGGGAAGAAAAATCCCACATGAAAAGCCGTATTAGTGGCGGTTTTAATACTTTTTTAGTATTGGATAATAAAAGTTAGTTATGTATATAGACATTGTATGTAGGTATGTACATACAACATTTATAGAAACAGAGAGGTTTTGTCAAGAAATCATACACCTTCTTTTACTCTTGTGCGGACAACAACACCTCATTAAAGTTTCATATCAAATAGATGTACAATAGTGGAGAAAGTTACAGTTATAAAAGTACATTAGTATTTGAGATGAAATAGGAGTCGTGGTGGTTAAGAAACGAATTGTATTATGTACTTTAATATAACACAAGCAAATATAGAGAAAAAAGCGTAACCACAAGGTGTGAGATTTGTCAAGTGTTATATGTAGGTAGCATATGAGCGTACTACGTACTACAATGAATTCGAGATGTGACCAAAACGCATTCATTCACTCGAATGCATGTTACTACCGTATACGTACATGAAATATTTAAATTCGAGTAATATTGCATGATAGCAGACCCTTAAACTTTAGAATCTCTCCGAGAAAAGTAAGTCATATAAAAATCTCGGGTAATGCGCAACCTTTCCTGTCTCATCCTTTTTTTGTGACTGACAAAATAAAATAGTTACGTCGACGAATTGTTGGTTAGCATAGAAATTTATCCAGATTTACAGTTCCATGTCACTTTTATCAACTAACTGGATATACCGATTACTAGTTTTTTTATGTAGTCCAAGTACTCATGTAACAAGTATGTTACTTATAAGCAATTGAAAAACAGGTAAGCATAGCATTATGTTATTAGGTACGTGTGTAGCATATGTTGAGAAAATATATAATTCTACTTCATGCTCGTGCAAGCAGGAAAACAGTAGTTACATAATATATGATGACGACACTCTGAATAAAGTATAATATATAGGTATTCTATTCTTCTGTATACGTAATCATTATTAGATGCATCCGCATGCAGGTGGAGTAAATGGTCGAGGGATTAATCACATAATAAGTACATTTAATAGTCAAATAAAAAATGTTCTTATAGTGAGATAAACACGTTTTTATGTCTTTATTATCCAGCTTAGTGATCTAGATGTGCGTAGGACTAGCTGTGTTTCCAGAAAATGAGGACTCTGGCATTCTACTTTTAGGTAGTCCGTCATGTCACAGCCCATTTAATAATATTAATGCCTATGCAGTTACTTATATGGTTGAAAATTCCACGGAAATTGCCAATTATCCTAGCTTATTGTAATAAAAAAAACAGATGTACAACAAAATCTTCAAGGCTTCATGTTTTAATTTATAAAGCAGTGTCCCAGTATAAAAGAAAAACCATATGTAGGTATACGTAATAGGTAAGCATTCTTCATGTTTATCGATATATTATGGAATAATACGCATGGATTAACTTTATAAAGAATGAAGACAGGGTACAATTATAATACTAAATGAAAATTTCATTATTTCATTCAGAGATCTGACGTAGGTTGGATTCTCTTATTGTTGTTTTTTTCTATTATTTTCTATAGAACGCTATTTTTCATTATCGATAAATTATTTTAAAAAACAGAACTGGCATGTTATAGCGAGCTAGTAACAATGTTAAAAAATTTAATCAAATCACTTTGTTCATCCATGTTATTGCGCGTTATTTAGCTTAATATGTGTACATTATCCATAAACTAGCAGTTTTTTAATTCAAGATTCAATGCTTTCTATTATTCGAGGAAATTATTAAAAATCGTTTATATATAAGATAATTTACATAGGTATGTACCTATTAACATACCTATTATATATTATCATGGTGTTTTCCATACTTTCAACCTTTTTGTACCCATAAGCCTTTTTTCCATGTAATAATGTTATTATTCTCTATACTTTGTGGAAAATATAAAAATCCGTCGATGCAAAATTAGGCTATTAAATTCTTGTAAAATTATAATGAAAAGAATATATATAGTTATAAATTCAAGGTAATATTTCTGCCCATTATTATAACAGTTTCAAGTTCTTAGGATAGCAGTGGCGAAAGGTGATGTTAAACTTATCAAATAGATGGCAAGATAAGAATTTTTGGGAAGTAATAATATTTTTCATACATGGCTTGCTGCATGAATCTCTTCCTGACTTTCATTTCAAAAGTAGACATTCCAATTATTATTACGTAAGCCATATCAAATAGAAATGCAAACACTGTGCCAACTGATTAACTTGTCATTTAAGTAATACTTTTATACATACATACATATTGCTTAATCCCTCGTAATAATATTGAGTGGAAAATTTTCTATTGTACATTATTCTTCAACAATTCCAAATTATAATCTCGATTTCCAAACGGGCCGTGTCACAAGCTCTCGCTACAACTGATTTCTTCAGAATTATTTTAGCTATTACTGAAAAGAAAGAAAAAAAGTGCAATAAAACATGAAACAATTGAGATTTTTGTGGGTACATGTATTTACGTGGTGGTGGTGAGGTGTTCGCTTTATATATATTATGGTTTGTGTGGTAGAATGTTGGCAACAATGGTTTTTCATCATCACAAGTTTATCACACAAGATGAGCTTGTTTATTCATTTTTAGCGAATATACTAATATAACATCGTATTTTCTATTCAAAATTATTAATTTTTCTGTTCTTCCTGTCATTTACTGACAAAATGTTACTAAAATTGCTACAAGTAAGGTGAGACTTCAAGAAAAAATGTACGTGGGTAAGTATGTATTTTTTATTAGCTCTTTTCTCGGATATTCAAGGTAAACAACTTTCAATTTATTACAGTCTTTCATTGTTCCATATTCTTTATCAATTTACAAATCAATGTAAATGTACAATTCCGTGAAGAAAACCAACAACACTTTTTATCTCGAAGCAATTGAGTTGAAAATGAGTTGTAATCATATCGTCTTACATCATAATTATAGCGCATCTTTCGTAGTATAAGGAGTTGAATGAATGCATGTACTAATAACTAATTGTCTCAAAAATTTAATATCTTAACTATTGAAATAGATTTAAATAAACGTCTGTATGTATGGAATAATCTAAATTATGTTATGGGTCATTCATCGTAATGTTTAAAGATATTTCTTTTAATGCAAGTCGTTATATATATGTATTACATGAAAACCACCGGTAATTGTTGTCTACAGTTTATCTGAAAGGAGCTTAAAAGTACACGAGAGACGAGCGGCAAGTGATTTTCCATCACTTGTTTGCTGATAAATGTGTAATGTGACTTTTTACAAGAAAAATCAGGTATGAACTACTGATGATTTACAAGTTACGTGGGGGCTAATTGTAAGAAACCTCATTAGAATTTTTTCCAATAAAAATCATGATATAATTGGAGATTTAATTTTTAATGGTTCATTAAGTGTGGTGCGTGTGTGGTATTAAGGTAATAAAAATGTTAATTATATGAAGAACAAATTCCATGTAGGTACCTATATACACATGTGTTACCTTTGTAAGTAGATTTTTATGATGGCTGGGGCTAACTTTTTAAATGAGACTATTCCTAAGATTGACTTTTATTATGATTAACAATTTTGAATAAATGTAAGATAAGAGTATTGACATTTTTGTCTGGTTTGTATATTTNACTTTTATTATGATTAACAATTTTGAATAAATGTAAGATAAGAGTATTGACATTTTTGTCTGGTTTGTATATTTGTACGTGTACATTATATACATATGTATATGTAAAATTGTACCTGTTTCCAAAATACCACACATATGGTGATTGTAGGAATGTCAAACGAATGGACTGATTAATGAATGATGGGTGCCGGGTGTACATGTTATATTATATTATTCAAGCGTCTCTTTTTTGTTTAAATGAGTATATAGAAGTTACTTGAATTACTTGATGTATTGAATGTAAAAAATAAATCAAATATAAAAAATGATAAATTAAATAAATACCTGTAAAGTTGTACTCATGTGCTTAAAAAATAATTATAATGTGTATAAATAGATATTACAATAAATCCTTTAAATATGACGGTCATTTCTCAGAATTTACTTCAGTTTTTATTTGATACTTTATTTACTCAAGTGCTGTTTCGCTCTGTCAACTGTCACAATTATCATTTACAAAAGATTTCACCCTCATCAAAACCTTCAAACTTGAATCAAATTACCTGAACATTGTACGAAAAAATGGCACTTCGACCTCAAACCAAGGTGTCAAGCTGTCCTTCATTACAATTCACTCAGATGAACAATTTGAGTCGTGGTTCCAAAGTTCTTTTTGCAACTGATGACTGGTTTGCCGAAGCTGAGAACTTGCTCAAGGTAAGAGTACAAAGCAAAACAGCCATTCATTTCATATTAGGTATATCTATTTCTGTGTAAACCTTTGTCAGTTTCTTTTCCATATGAGACCAAATTACAAAAATGAGACTCAAAGTGTATTTACTTTAGTATCACGTTCATATATTAGCTTTAATTTCCGGGAACCCGAAAGAATATAAGCCACTTGATGGTACTATACCCACATACGTGTATGTATCTGAAATGGCATAAGTTCTCAAAGGCCCTGTAGTTTCTGTAGTTATCTGATGAGATGTGCATAAAATCTGAAAGCAAAGGACGAAACGAAGGGCAAAAGTAGGTAATACGTACTAGGTGTACACATTTCTACTTCGAACTAGAATATAGTTTTAGATTTCTTCAAAAAGTAATATTGTTCAATTTCTAGCTATAGATTATGGAGATATATCATTTTGATTGTGTAACAAAAAAAAGAAAGCTGCTTTTTTTCCTGTACAAGTTTAGTGTGCATTCTTTCAATCATACTTGCTTTTTATGCATGTGGAATACGACGCATGCATATTGAATTGGATATATACCAACATATACATCTATGCCGTGACATAAAGCAGGCTTTCACTCATCTAGGTAGATATACAATTTCTGAGAAACATAGACCCGTATGGCCTCCACTACGTACTACAAAAGTTTTCTTTACACATCTAGCATTAAACTTTCTTTTGTTGATTCTACAATATTTAGTCCCCATTTACAGTTGTGCACAATATTTTATTTGTTCAGTTCAAAAGTTATATTAAATCATCCATCAAACTGAATACATTTTTTCAACACTTCTTTTCCTTAAGTTGTTGAATAAGTAAACAGCAAAAAAAAGAAGATCTTACAGAATACGTGGGTGGGCAAATATATACCTACCCACATTACCGCACTGAATAAACAACTCTTTTTCTTTCCACTTAATATGTAATGAAAATAATAAATTGATGGCTATTAGTAACATGACACTATACGGTTGGCTTGCATTTTAATGATCACATCAGGACAGCGATCCAGAATGGAAGGAAAGGCTTTCACCATCAGGTACTATGTGGCGAAGGTTGTGACAACTCGCACCACAAATTGCAATAGAATTTAGTAATAAAAGGAGGTTTCAATATGACAAGTCAATTATGTTAACTAGACAAGACAAGGAAATTAAAAATGACAAGGACAGGGCAGGATGTAAACATACTATGTGGCGAAGGTTGTGACAACTCGTACCACAAATTGCAATAGAATTTAGTAATAAAAGGAGGTTTCAATATGACAAGTCAATTATGTTAACTAGACAAGACAAGGAAATTAAAAATGACAAGGACACGGGCAGGATGTAAACATGTAAACAAGTTGATGTATATAGGGTTTCGTTAATAAATCATGGACACGAAGGTCTCAGAACATAAAGGGGAATGGAATAATATTCCGTATAACAATAAATGTATATCATGCATTAGAGTCTGAAAGTTGTAATGGAGTTCCTGACTCTAATGAAGCAGTCACATAACATGAAGTACCAGCTAAAATACACATGTCGTTATGTTAATTTCAAAGTAAATTTCTTGTGTTTACAAAACAATGCATTGAGGTGATTACCCTTTAAAATCAGCCAGGTCACAAGACATAAGAGCATAAACATTTCGCAAGGATAGTGTACGTTTTAATAATATTGTTTGGTTCTTTATCTTTATTTTTATCCTTGACATATTTTGCTGCTCAAAAACCGTTACACCATTCAATTTAAAAATGAGCAGACGAGGCGTTGATTCCGCAAAGAAAAGGCGTATGTGGGCAAGCCGCTTCTGCAGAGGATATGGAGAAAGTTGCCAGTATCAATTCCGAGGTAAATATTACAACAAACAACAAACAAAAGCCGAAATACATACATACACAAGATAATTTATTTTAAGTTTTTCCGTGTCTCTATTTTTTGTCTGTTTTTAAAGTTTAAGTTTTATTCCACATTACGTATTCAATTCGTCGAAACCACTAATATATTTTCTTAAAGGTGACCTATTTTGTACTTGAAAGTGAATGTAACAGATAAAAGTCACCTGTGTACAAACTAAGTAGTATCACTAGTACCTAGTGGATTTATATATTTGTGTTATGCATACGTTGGTATACAAAAGTTGCCATTCTATGCTGAGGAAAGGTGTAAAAGGTGTTGTGATATAAAACCTTTTTTTTGTTTATTGCGGATGCAGATCTGGAAACCTCTTGTGGGTAAAACAAAATTAGGAGCAGGATATAGCGATACATGTCATAATTACATGTCTGTAGAGAACCGTGAATTATGGACTCATATTCGACTCAACTACTATCCTGATGGGGGTGTTGCAAGACTCAGGATATTTGGTAGGATCAAAAGAACGCGTCAAGATATTCTCAACACTTGTGCAGATTTAGTAAGTAAACAAACTGGCTTTGTGAAGAGCTTTACTTGAAAGGATTTCCCACACAAATCATGCGTAACACAACGTGAAAAAATGCAAGAAAAAGAAGGGAAGTTTGAGTGTTAGGAAGAATGAGGCGTAGACAGGAGATGAGAAAGTTGAGAAAGGATAATTAGGCTGAGTATGTTATAGCCGTATATTTATATGTACATATATTTTCAACATTACATGCAACAAAATGTCGGTAAGAGCACTAGTACGAATGAGTAGTAGTGGATAATGGCTATTGGAATTTCGAAGAATACTATATAGATTGAATTAGGCATAGGGAAACGGCAACTTGTTATCGGATTACTTCAAATTTCCATTTTTATCACTCACACTTAAGTACCCACGACTGATTTGCATATACATACGTCAAACTGTAAAAAAAAATCACTCGTTCATACCATTTTTTATGTCCATGAAATAGACAGGCATGGTGCTATTAGAAACGTCAATAGAAGCGTTTCTGGTATTGAATGATAAGGATACGTAACAATGGGAAATACCCAATTTCAGTTAGCAGGTCGGAAAAAGTGAAATGTGGTTGTGATTTAAGAGTTTTTAAAACGTTTGCAGGGAAAAGATTTATTCTCCCTCGCTGTCGAATTACTTTAAGTGCAAAAAGTGAGAGCTTACAAGGGCTTAAGACGAGATATAATTTGCTTTAATTTTCATGAGCAATTTTCTGGAAAGAAAAGTTTTTGCGATAATAAATTTCTACCAAATAATTCAAAAGTTCATTTGAAAGTAGATCTAATGGTGCGATAAGTATTTGTAAGATGTAATATGTAAATTAGAACGGGAAAGCAAGCTATATCTTTGTTGTTGGTACCATATGCGTTCAGTCTTAAGCCATTTACCATTTCTGCAGAAATGTACAAAAACTTTGGAGTGTATGCAAAACATAGTTGGAAGGATAGATTATGCGATTGTTTGTGGCTCTGTGCGTCCATCCGTCACGCGGTGATCACAAAAACTAAAAAAAATCGGAATTCTGTTTTCGATATTCGAGCCTACGCCAGTCTAACTAACTAGGTGGCTTATCGTTCCCCCTCCCCCCAGGGAAAGCATCCCCACAATGAAAATTTAGAGCTTAAAAATTGTATGTAGGAATAATTCGTAATATTCGTAATTTATTGCATATCGCATTGAATTCACTTTTAACTTTAATTGAACCGCGAGAATGCGAATAGTTCAAAAATAGATTTCGAGGTGGGTTGTTTGATAATAGGACCCGACGTTGGTTATAAAGTGGGTCTGGTAGTGGGAAATACCGATCGGCTATTTCTTTATCAAGTTACAAAGTTAAAACGTTCTAGTTTATTTACACAGTTGAAATTTTTAATCACTATTACTAAAAAAGGGTGCGCCCTAGTCAGAAAAAACTTGGGAGATTTATTCCACATATTGTATGGGAAATGTGAGAAATTAGTCTAGACTCGTTGTGATATAAGGATGTCCCTGGCTTTCACTTCAAAACTTTTAAGCAACACGAGCTACATATTATCTGACGTTAAAAAACTCAAAAAATTAATCTTGTGCTAATTTTAGTCCTCGTACTTTGGGATGTCCATGTATTTTTCAAACAGGTATGCTTATTTGTAAGTAGTAAGCGTGTGAGTAATTTTTAATCTGCAGGGTAGGAGTAGAGGTCAAAACAGAATGCCTTTTATTTTATATAGTGAAACACTCGAAACAAACACAGTCATTCACGGTGTTGTATAAAAATGCATTTATTTATTTGCCTTTCTTTGATGCGTTATAGAACGGTTGGGTGAATTTGCTAGCAAAGAAAAGCGGTGGCTATTGTGTGGGTCTCAGCGATGCTCATTATGGCCATCCCCGCAACTTGATCCTTGATGAGAAAACTTGTAACTTGAGTGACGGATGGGAAACAGCGAGAAAGCTAGAACGACCTGAAATGCTTGTCGGTAAGAATTAAATGCTCTCTAATCTTTTGTGGGA
>JAHZNC010000149.1:0-11133 GCA_027744095.1 Zhuqinia jingwanae
TTGTCTTGTATGTAATTTTAAAAGTTAGCTTGACTTGCTCAAATTTAAAATAATGCATTATTATTGGCTAATTATTATTTATACTTAAAAATGACTTTGCTTCCAAAGTCACAACTACAAAAGTTTTAGAATTTTTTTCTCTCTTTTTTGGGTATTTTGTGTAGAATTTCTTGATGAAATGTTTCCTGTTTGTTATACGATTTAAAAATATAACAATATATATTGTTTAAAGAGTAAATTAGGTTTTTTGTTATAATTTTATCTAGTCAGGTTTTTACATGCAAACCTATCTGTTGTTGAAATAATTGTGTAAATCCGTTCTGTAGGACAATTTTTTGACATTTTATCTACCCATGTCGTCATTTGCAGATATGAGTTATATATGAAAGTGATGTGTTTAATGAGAAGTAAATAATGGACCGGTCCGATATACGCAAAGATTACCTTCAGAAAAAAAAGAAAGAAAAAACATGCCTGCAGCATGCATCAATATAAAAAGGTTGACTTCACAATTTACATGTGCGAGTTCTCTGATAATACAAATTAGCTAATTGTAAGTATTGTACATAAAATTCTCATTTTCTCTTATAGTGTAGATATAAGTAACTGTGTTATTGACCCTGTTGTTCTGAATTATTTTTCTGTTGTTTTCTATCAATGAAAAGTAATCATATTATTTTGTCGTTTTTGGAAGAAGACCAGTGCCAATATATTGTGTACCTTTAATTTATTTTGTAAAAATTTAAGAGATACATTTTATTATGCTAATTTCAAAGTCTCCAAGAAAGTCAAGAACTATCACAATTTTGACAATGCAAACTTAAATTTATATGATAGAAGTTCACTCACACACGCTCAGTTCACACAAACCAGTTTCAGTTAAACACCAACTTTAGACATGTGAACGCACACGACCCACACTTAAATATGACACTGATGTTAATTAAGTAATCTTACGTATTTATTTGTGATTATGTACAGATACACAAATTTAATTATCGTGTAAGATTTATTATTGCATTCACCAACCTTTGAATTGATTAAAAATGAGGTACTCACGTCATGCCACTTTTGTTATTAAATGGAGCTGGCTATGATATAACATATTATGAGGGATACATTTGTAAATTATTATTCACAAAAATAATCATCAATGCCTTATTTATGTATGAGAATTGGAATATCTAGGAAGTTGTCTTTTCCTTTCTTGATTTTTTTTTTGAAAGAGATAATAATGGCAAGTAATGTTACCTACATGTAAATCGTTTTCTCAAAAAAAAAATTGTCTGCCTGAAGCTAATAAGTATGATCGAAGCTTCATTGTTGTTAAAGTTATGAGACTCGTGTATTAATGGCTAGTTTAAATTATTTGCTAATATCTTAAGCGTTATTGAGATCAAACCTAGTTTTTATTATTGTTATTTGTTAAATGCTTGTTGTTAATATGCGTTTGATTGTAAATTATTTTTGGTTATTTGTTGATACACTTCATGTTTTCTCCGCAACGATTTTGAACTTTATGTTATCAGCACTTTTACGTTTTATATCCATTTTGTTGTTGGAATTGAATACAAAAATAAAAAATAGAGTGTTCCATGAAAATATGAAAATACTAAATCGTTGCATTGCAATATTTATTAATTAATTATTACCTACTACTATGAATATTATGAACTGCTCTGCAAAATGAGTTAATGTCCCATCATGACACGCAAATGGGGGAACTAAAATACTGTTTATTATATCCTTCAGATTAAACTGCTACTACAATTTTCAACTTTTATATTTAAACTACAAAATATTTTTTTATTATAATTTATAAATCTAAAGGTTACACATAAAAAATTAAAGCGCTGTAAATTGATTAGAAAATAGTACAGCAGGAAAACATCCTTACTTTCTTAATAACTTTCTTTTTTAAATAACAAGAGTATATAAAGAATAATATATCTTTCTGCAGACAATTTGATGGAAAAAAATCAATGCAAGGTAACCAATGCATTCGCAAAAACCTTACGATATAAAGAAAAAGTGAAAACACAGTTGATGAAGTCATAATACACGCTATATAAAAATCCAGTACGAATCTCGTAGCAAACTGGGATACTAAACTTAGCAAAAATATTTAAGATTTCGTTCGCGTTGACGTCCACAGAGACAATTATAATGTAAACGTGCGGCACATCAAATCATCGCAACTAAATTACAAAATACAAAATAGCTACTAATTGCATCATGGTATTGAAAGGAAGCTTAATTCATTTAAGAAAAGATCTCTTTTGTACTTTCATATCCCTCATTTCCAGTGTCCACGGTCAGCCCTTCAAACGATGCTGTTAATCTATTTTGACCTTGAAAAACAAATACATCACTCAACATTGCTAATTAAATAAGACATGAAAGATGAGAAAGTACATGATTTATAACATAACAACTTACCGAATAGGAATTCATTGCCAAGCATTGTTACTGGCTGTGGCTGGGCGACCGAATCAAAGCAATTAGAACCACCTGGAGGTGGACTCCAAGCTGCAGGGGTTACGTAAGGTGAGGTAACCTGCAGAAAAAAATACACATTTCGTAAATGACAAGTCGAGTTTGGTGTGTAAAGATATCATAATTTTAAATCAGTACCAAGATATTCCCTGGACCACCCGGGGGTGGAGAAGAAGGATAATATATTGGGTGGCAAGTCCAAACAACGGGTGGAGACATTGGAGGGGACCCCGGAGCTACGGATTCTTGCATCCATACGTCATACATCTGTAGAATTTATTGTTGATTATTATTTATTGTACGTTATTTAGTTATTAAGCCAGTTATTGTCGCAAAATTTAATGCAAAGAAATAAAAAAATTACAGGCGGGCTTAGTTGTGTTTGGCGGTCAAAGCTGAAGACATTTCCATCTACCGCTCGTGGAACAAACGTAGGAGAGTTTAAGGGCGAAAACATGGGCGGTGGAGGTGCTGATCTCCGTTTTGGCGAATTTGTCGTTTCGCTGTATCTCCCATATCTAGAGCCCGAACCGTTACTGTGAGGTCTTGCCCCCCTATTTCTCCAGGTGTCCCGTGGAGTTTGCATTCCGATACTTCCGCTACTTTCATCCGAAACTGAAGATTCCAATAATGTGACTTTCGCAGAATTCAGTACAACCATTCTCTTGGTTCTATGTTTACCACGTATGGACACTACGTCTGGAATTGCTTGGAGCATAGGAAGAATTGTTGGGTAACCAAGTTGAGCTGGTCGAATTGGGCGACCGAACCTACAAGACATATTCAGAATTTTTTTTACAGCATTAACTAATCAAACTAAATATAGTTTAATGGACGTAGTAATCTAAATGCCAATCCTTACTTTTCATAGTAGCAATTCTCTAAACCCATCAAAGGCAGTATTCCACCATGCATTTCTAGCAACAGGCCTATATCGTAGGCAAAAATCCTCAATGGAGCCAAACTCACTGTTCGATTTTCTGTTTCATCATCCACATCAAGCGATATAATATGGTTCAAATCCTTTACAATGGTAGTTTCTTTTGCATCCAGGTTTCCGCATTTTTCATACAGAACAGCCAGGAACGAGTCCAAGTCCATTTTGTAGTCAGTTGCTTCTAGAAGTAACGCTTCTGCTTTCTGAGACAAGTCTTCAATCTGCACACGGTCTACAGGGATAAGTTCGCCATTATCGACCTAAAGTAAGTTTTGGAGAAGAAAAAACGCAATCAGCGTTTGATAATAATTTTTTTCAAATATGAGATGAGATTGTTGGACCAGACATGTATAGTATGTAAGCATACCCTGACATACGAATCAAGTTTATTATAGACTAGGTCCTCCATTGTTGTAGCACCGCACAACTCAGGACGAAGGAGAAATCCATGCTCTTCCAAGAAACATTCAACAAGCTCGTCTACAATAGTGGACAGGCCATTGATCTGTCTTTTTTCTGTGATGCTGCAAACTTGTTCCCCAACCACCTACACCAAGAAAACAACAACAGTTATGCAACTAATACCTTTGTTTTCAAACTTTTAAAATAATACGGTTAAAATATCTTACTTTGGTTTGTTCTTTCGGAGTTAAACGTATAATCTTGTCATCGGTAACACAATCATTTACATCTGGATTCAAAATAACGATGGTGTCGTTGATAGCATCAAACAACTCCGCCAGCTTAGTGAAACCATAATCAGACACTCGACATTGCTCTATATAATACACCGCACATTAAAATGAATTATTACAAACATGTGGTCCCATTGTCCCATTAAATTACAAAATAAATATGAACACGAATGAAAATAGGGTTTCTAATTACTTTGAAAATGATGGTGATAGTACGGGACAAACTTGGAAAACTCCAGCTCACAACGGGTGGAGTGACGAAGTAATTCAACAACCTGTGTGACAGAAATCATAATTAAAAATTTTAATTAGAGTTATAATTAGTAAAGTAATGCAGGGAGCAAAAAAGACCGCTTACTTCTGTTGCAAAAATCCTGGTTCTGTGGATCTCCTGAGGAGTCTGCTCGCGTTTTGGTACAGCTAACATGTTATTGCCATGCTCATCTTTGATTAATGCTACCAATGTTGAATGTTCGACAAGTTCAGTTACCAGATCTGAAAAATGGCATAATCCATAATCTTCCGCTTGAAACTGGCGTTGAGGGAAAACATTTGTGAATACAGCAGCAAAATCTTCTATGCGAATCTGCTTTTTGGGGCCACCTTGGGATTTAAGTACACGTAGCATGTCAGTTGCGAAACGCTTCATCTGTGGTCAGGCAATCCAAAACATTACATATTTAGACAACTTATTAACTATAAACATTTACAAATATAATATAATATACGATTAGTACTTGGGCCCTGTGTGAAAGAGTAAGTACACGATTTTGAGCAGCACCCATAATTTGCACAATATGGGGCAGAGTTTGAAGTAGAGCAGAAAGACTAAAGTGACCATAATCAGCCACACGACATTGTCTATTTAATAAAAAAAAACAATTAAATACAGCCAATAAAATAATCTAAAATGTACTCCAACTATTATTAGATTTTACCTTCCAAAATGGGCATGATAACTAGGAATAAGTTTAGCAAACGGTAAAGTACATTTAGGAAATGTCTTCAAAAGATCAATTAACTCTCTTCCAAATTGTGATAACTGTGTCGCCAGAGACTGATTGGCTCCATCTGGAACACAATACATACACAAGCATAAGATATTTTTACACTTACGTACATATAAGGTAAATACAAAGTAAAATTAATCTTACTGTGATCACCATCTTTCCTTTCGTGCCATTGTACACGTTTCATTCCGTTCTCTCCAAACACAATTCCGACTCCCTGAACACAAGAAATGAGATGTTCCATTGGCACCCCACGACCTTCACTGGCACGCTCCAGCTTTCCAAACTCAGACTCGTAACAATCAAGGAAACTACAAACATCAATTTAAAGCAGTATGTTCAACACACATAATACCCCATGAGCTAACTAATTTTCAGTGCAAAAGTCAAAATATAGACGAAAATGCCGTGCAAACCTGATCAGAGGGAAACTTCCATCGTGTGACTGTAACATGGAATGAATCCGTGTGCCTAGAACTTTAATCTCTATAATCACATTTGGTAACATGACTTCGGCCTCTTTTTCAGCCCATCCCATGCGTGATTTTTCAGTCTTTCCTCCAGTTCGTGGATGAAGTTTGCAGTATATATCCAACTCTTTCCCATCCTGTGCAACGGTTATTAGAAGAAGGATTATAACTTTCCACGCATTTACAGGACTTTTCTCACATAAAGTTTAAGAAAACATAATGTAACAGCAGCGACCATTTTTTTAAAGAGACAAAACTTTACCTTATGCTGCCAATCAGTTGTAAGGGATATATTCCTTCCAGAGGAAGGAGTTGACGTTCCACTTCCATTCGATGTAGTTTCAGATATTTGAACCACGTCTTTCATTCGGTAGAGGTCGGAGGATGACACAGATCGCTTATACCTCTTTTCAAACATCTCTCGAAATTTAAAAAGTGGAAGGGTACTATTTGGAACATCCTGCAAGAGTGACGCAACTTCCTTCTTTAAAGTTTCATGATCCACAGAATTCCCTACAATAAAACAAACATGTTTTCATTAACCCGTTGACGTCCAAGTGATGCATGTGTAGAATTTGTGTCATATGAAAAGGCATGAACTATCTTTTACCATGATCAAACGAAATAAATATTCGCTTGTTTCCAATCTTGCGACGATGTAATTGCGCGACCGCATAGTGGGCTTCCTCTTTGTTGTTCAACCTTACCGTAGCAGTAGCAAAAAGGCATGAATTATCTTTTACCATGATCAAACGAAATAAATATTCGCTTGTTTCCAATCTTGCGACGATGTAATTGCGCGACCGCATAGTGGGCTTCCTCTTTGTTGTTCAACCTTACCGTAGCAGTAGCAGAGCCATCGTTTGAAACATAAACCCAAATGCCCCGGACGCTAACATGTTCCGTGAATGCGGTAATGATTGCAGACCGAATACTTTTCCAGTCTCCAATCGTGGGATCAATATTCGTCACAGTTAAATCAAATGTGTCTGTAACAAACAGTTTCATGAACAATTATTAATAACTAGGTATAATATGCATGCTGCATTTTTTGGGCTTTTTGAGCACAAATGAAAATTTACGTAAGAGTACTAAAATTAAAATATTATATCATGACTTTGGATTAGAGAATTTTTATTACCTTCGCCATTATTGCGAAACTTTGAATAATTTCCCGTGTTCCCGTTAATTCCCGATTGTGTTTCAGCTCCAGATGTGGTTGGTGTTAATGCAAGAACCCTGCCACCAACCGGCGACGACATTTTGTTCAGCTCCACTTGCATATTAAAATTATGCTGATTACTGTTGAGTGTTTGATAAGAGGCGCTTCCATCACAAGTAGTCATAGTTGAATATAAGCGTGGACCAGCCGAACTACTAAGCACTTCGGTAGGTACATGCTGTGGCGGAGTTTGACATTCCTGACGCATATTTGGACTCATTCCACACTCCATGTTATTAGGATACAAATTTTGGTGAAATGCAAATAGCGAGGTTCCGACAGTTGCACTTGCACCGGAGACATTCACCTGTGAGGATGACTGGTACTGAGCTGAATTGTTCAGATGAGATGTCTGGGCAGAAACAGAGTGAATGTTGTGTGGCTTCTGTGAAATTAGCATGACAATATCAAACCATTAAACACATACCTACAAAACCTACATACATACATACAGTTAATAAATAAAATTATATATTATATTTCTAAAGTTCTAAAGACACTTGAGGATCAGTGAAATCGATGAAATTTTAAATACCATTTTTACAAATTGTTCATTACTTTAACCTTTGACTGAAAAAAATGAGAGCATACTCGTACTTTTAAATTCTTTAAAAATAGTTGTACCCAGGGTGTATACTCATTTCAATAATGGTGAAAAATAAACTTTCTAACATGAAATGATAACCTTTATCTATAAAAGCATCACTGCTTACCATTATACTGGGGGATCCGTCCCGACTTGTATCATTAGGGGTGGAAGAATTTGACGCTGCAGTAGTTGATGCTACGCTGTATTTATTGCCTTCAGTAGTGTTGTGATGATACCTCGAAGAACCTTGTCGGAACGAATCTGAAGCCCTTTTCCAAGTTGGTTTCCACGAAGCAGGATTAAAAATCCCTTGATTAGACTTATTTAATTGCATATTATCAAAACTTTCACTTAAAATTTCTTCCTGGTAATTAGCTGCTGGGTAGTTGTCAGCAATACTGTACTCCCTATGAGGACTGAATACGACTTTAATTTTGTTCCCTAGAACGTCCTCCCCATTCATTCGTTTTGAGGCTCTTTAAGAACAAAAATAAAACACACACTTATAATTAATTAATATCATCTCACTTTTCTACACTAAAATACTACAACGATATGAAATAAACATGATTCGTCTAGATAAATTTTTTCACAAGATATAAATTAATTTACTTGCCAAATATCTTATATATATATTGATAATATTACTTAAACAAAAATAAAGACCACTTTTGTAATTTATGCATTCAGTGTAAAATTGAAACAATCAACCACTTGTGAATAAAAAGATTAGACGTAAAAAGTCATTATCAACACCGGTAAAATAAAATAAAACAACTAATCTTCACAGTTTCGACCTAACATCCCATTTGCTCCGATAACAAGCAAACGACTGAGCAAACGACACCTTTATAACAAAATTAGTAATATTAAGCAAGAAATTACATTCCTCCACGAGAGTCCAAGGGATTTGCTTAGGACAAGTTTTATGCAAATTTCCTCTCAACTACCATTCCATTTGAAGAGAACCAAAAGATAAAACTTAAACTGGTCTACAACAACCGATATGCAAAAAGGGAATGTGAACGAATCACATGTCTATAATGTGCAACTTTAAGGTTTATGCACCACAACGACAGTGCACTGTCAATAAACTTAAATATTATGTCATGCTTGTGACAACGAAAAACAATATAGAGATTACTCACGCATATATATGTATACCTGTGTAGGTAACCGTGCGTGCACCAATAATGTGCATATTATGCAAATGTCAGTAAGGAATGTTGGCTTACCGTAACGCAGCCTGGTAGTTGGGAAACTTTATCTGAGCCAACTGTCCATGAATAAACAAAACTTTTCCTCCACAATTCTCGCTCAGCTTTCGTAGTCGATTACGAATAAAATTCACAGTTTTAAAGTTATTACTTTGAGGCAGTTCCGTAACTAATATGTCCACTGTACTAAGGCCACCTTTCAATGGAACTAAAATGAGAAAATTGCTATGAGTTAGTTCCTAGCAGAACAGGCTACCTTTCACATTGTTCTTCATAAGTATTTACAACCATTATGCAAATTTGATTTTTTGGTCATTTCAAATAAATGTTGATGTCTAACTTACTTGAAAGATTATAACTGTCAGTATGCTCCTTATATCCAGGTCGAAATGGCAGGTCGGATAAAATAGAATGGAAGACGTATTGCTCATGTGCACAAACCAATAGGGCATCCGGAGTTTGCTTGTTATGCAATAAAACAACGTACAGACGTTTTCTGTAAAGTACAAAATTAAAGGTCACTTTAAAAAACTGGGTCAATTTTATACATACACAAAAAAAAGAGATTTAACATCATAAGCTGACACGACATACCTGTAACGTAAATCTGATAAATCCGTAGCAAAATTAATATCACCTGAGATCAGTACTACGGTAGCTGGATGAGGCCAAGAAGAATTTAGCGGATTTGCACAGCTAATATCTGCAAAGCGACGCATCGTTTAGGTACCTATTATAATACGGGATGACAGATTTTTTTTCACAACCAATTCTGAATAAATATAATATTTAATTTCACTTTTAAAATAAGACGTACTGCACAATTTTCAATGTCCCAGAACACGCCTATTGGTGGAAGTAATTTAGCATTTCCACTTGATGAAGAAACTTCAATTTTCCCTGAAAATGAGGTCCCTTCTGGAACGGAAATTGTGGGACAGCTATTCGAAGTCTCACATGTTTGTGAAAGACAATGTTGTAGATTGATTGGAGGTGATATATCACACTCCGATCTGTACCCACTGGTGTCCATATTTCTAATTTTCTTGAATGGTTTGAACAATGGTCTATCGTTAGGGGATGTATGGGAATAATAAGGCTCCAAAGCATTCTGAATGCTTGTAGAAGGGAACAGTGATGGGGCAGCAAAGGCAGATTTATACAGTGATGTGGGTAAAAAGGTGGGATCAAACGGCACAGGCACTTCCCACGGTAAATCATCTTCTCTTTGTTCAACAGTTTTCTCTGACAGAAAAGAAATCTCAATTAAACATATTGAAAGCTCATTTATTGTTTATTATGGCACTGCTTTACTTAATACCTATTTTTATCCGGCGTTTCCTAAACGCTTTCACAACTGCCATATTGGCCGATATTTGGAAAGCCAATTAATCCAGCCGATTTCAAACTGTTATTAATTTATTACAATAATATAAAATATTACAAACTTATCATAGGAGCACAAAATAAATGTTTTATATCAATGAAATATTTTTCTTTAAAAAAAAACCCACAATTGCAAATCAAGCAACAAAAAAAAACTCACTTGCGAATCCAGAATTGCATGTTATCTATCACCACCAAATAAAGCTCGACTAAAACTTGTACCTTCCATCTCCCCCTCTGAACGTTTCTTGTTCTGAAACAAAGATTTTTTTGTTACTATTTACAAAATTTCCAAAAGTCTGTTACCTTTCGCCAAAGTATTTAAACAATGCGCATTAATAGTACATACCATTAAGCAAATTTATGGCATCTGCTACACCGACATAACTTTTGATACCATTACGAAATTTCAGGAAAGGTTAAGAGTTTTATACAGGAGAAATACAAATATAACTATGCATAAGTTTATATTCCCTTTGAAGCGTATCGCGTATGTCTTTTAGAAACTATTTGTACACTAAATGATTTCTTTCTAGTTGTAAATACTCTACAACTAATTGTCCCCACTTTGAAAAAGTGATAACTTTGACGGATGACTTTAAAAAATTACTTTTACTATAAACTGAGCAATATAGCATAAAGGCTTTTTTCTTTGTACAAAACTTAGTTTTTTAAGTATTTATTTTTATTGTGCGTGCATGAATAATTATTATGGCACTTGGTTTAGTTTTAAACCTATATTAAATTCACGGCAAAAAACAATTGCATATACTATTATTACTACACAGCACAGTTTCATTGTCAACTTTTAAAGTAATACGATGCTGATATTTACATCTTCCCTAGTCTAGTCAAGTCTTCGAAAATAAAAAATAATAAAAATGTTTTTAAAATGATACTACTGGTCTAAAAAGGCGTTTAAAATTTTGATTTTACTACGCATAATTGTGTCAAAATTGGAAGGTTTAAATTAAGAATAAAAAATATTTTCGCCTCATTTTAAAATTGCACAAATGTTAAAATCACAGAATGAGCTATATAATTACTAAATTTTCCTGGTGACTTATCATTTTATACAGCTGACTTATGGTCGCTTTTGGCAGTTCAACTA
>JAHZNC010000150.1:0-20284 GCA_027744095.1 Zhuqinia jingwanae
CGAGGCTGCTTCCCTCTCATAATCCGGAACGTTGAAATCACTATCAAAACCATCGTTATCTCTTCCACCACCGCCTCGACCACCTCCACCTCGACCACCTCCTCCATGAAATCCACCTCCTCCTCCATGAAATCCACCCCCACCACCTCCTCCTCCATGAAATCCACCTCCACCACCTCCTCCATGAAATCCACCTCCTCCACTTCCACTACCTCTGTTAGTAGCAGCTCCACCAATCGAGCTCAATGGTGGACCTTCGTATCCAGTTGGACGACGATAAGACCCACTACTGGCGTCATAAGGATCACCCTGCTCTTCCCTGTTTGGATTTTGACCGTAATTGTCGTCAAAGCCAGTTCCACTCTGCCTCTTGCCAATTACCTTCTGTTCTCTTTCTGGTTCGCTCTCGGCTATTTCAGGGACGTTCTTTGGTGCAAGGACGCTTACCGGTTTTGTTGTACTTTCAGCACTGGAAATGTCGCCAGAGGAAGAATAGCGCTGTCGGTTTCCGCCTGGGTTTCGTCGGGAACGATCTTTTGAGCTGCTGCTGCTGCTTCCGCCACCCCTGAAGTAAATTTTATCCCAATTCTTAGGCTGACCGTGAAATTTACTTCAGTCAGCAAATGAGTTCAACTGAGTCCCGTCTATTTCGTAATCTTTGTCCTCGTCATGGTACATCAGTACAAGCGTCATGCGATTTTTACCATATGTCAACCCCCAAGTTAAAAAAAAATCCTTTGAAATGCGATAGTTCCTTATATGGAAAATTGTGTAAATTATTTGGTTTGTGTGTTATAAATGTGGAAAAAATTACTATTGGATCAAATAATTATTGATCAGTGTAGTAAGTGTGTGTGTTTGTGTATGGGTGTGTGTTTGTTGTGAATTCTTTACATATATTTTTTTAATTTTATTGTTCTGAGTTTACATTATATTAATTTTTTCGAAATGTTTTGTGTATAATATTAGTAGAATGTATTGAATGCGTGTTTGCTTAATTTAAGTGTTAAGTACAGGTACCATTTTGTTAAAATTGGGTCAATGGGTTCTTAATCATGTATATCATTTTCTGCTTTGTGTGTCAATTGTATTTTTACAGATTGTTCAGCTTAAAAATTAAGTTAACAAACAAGGTAAATTAACTTATATATATACATATTATACCTACAACCTACGTATAATAGTAGTGTAAAGTATTGGGAGCGGATTTGACAAGCTGTTATTTAATGGAGTTTTAGTCTTCGTATACAACAAGTAGAAATGTATTAAATGTTAAAGTCAAATATTTGTTAGTATATTTTTGTTGTCCAATAATAATAGATAGTTTAGTAAATTGAATCACATTTTTATGAGACAATAATGGGTCAAGTTTAACTATATAGTATTGTTTGAGTAACATATTATTAATAAAAAGGATTGAAAAAAGTTGGGAAAAAAGCTTAACGATTATTGTTACCTTTGGTTGATAATTGATAAGAAAATTAAAACAGTTAATACATTAAAAATAATGAGAACAACTACGTTTTAAAGAATACTACTTCAGCAGCAGTATTGGGGCGATATGAGATTTTAACTTTTTTCAATCAAGCTTTACCCTGAATTAGGACGACGTCCATTATCACTGTAAGAGCTAGACTCGGAATGGAAATAGTTATTTCCGTCTTTATTGCTGGGACTTCCTTTCGAGTCATATGAACATTTCTCAGCGTACCGACCGTGCTCGTCTTCGCAGACGTAGCAAGTCATAGGACGCTTTGGTGCTGCTCCACCACCACGTCCACCTCTTTGGCGAGTTTGACGCTTGTACCGGCCTTGGTAGGTGGAAGGATCATAGTCCGCGTCAGGCTCGGTGAAGGAGGCATGGTCGTCACCGTATTCTACGGCTTTCTCGACCTGGAAGCCATAATGATAAAAAAAATTGTATTATAGTATTTCGGTCGTTAAAACTATTTTGGTCATTAATCTATATCGTTTAGATACGGGTTAAATTCTATGTTAACCACGATTGAAGTGCTATGTGTAATTTTAATTAGCATCAAAATAAAATGTTACCTTTTTGCATCGTGGGTTTTTTGACTCTGCAGCTCGTGGAGATGAGATCATAGTCCGCGTCAGGCTCGGTGAAGGAGGCATGGTCGTCACCGTATTCTACGGCTTTCTCGACCTGGAAGCCATAATGATAAAAAAATTGTATTATAGTATTTCGGTCGTTTAAACTATTTCGGTCATTAATCTATATCGTTTAGATACGGGTTAAATGCTATGTTAACCACGATTAAAGTGATATGTGTAATTTTAATTAGCATCAAAATAAAATGTTACCTTTTTGCATCGTGGGTTTTTTGACTCTGCAGCTCGTGGAGATGAGTCTCTCTTAGTCTGCGGAGAATTACTTGTCTCTTGAGCTGCATGAGAATATCTTGGTGTAGCCCTTTCATAGCCTCCTTCACCCCTTCCACCACTCCTTGACGGTCCTGGTGAAGCAGCATAGTAGCTGCCCTCTCTGTTTGGACCATTTCTGTCATCGTCATAAGAATCTGAAGGACTATCATGGGAAATCCGGTCATAATCATCATAAGGCCCAACACCACTTTGACTCTGACTTTGAGGACCGGAGTAGTAATCTGGACTGCTGTTACTGGTGTAGGGGGCAGAGCGGTAATTTGGATTACCACCTCCACCACCATCACCACCACCAACTTGTCTGTAACTGGATCTATACCTGTTGTTGCTTGGTCCTCCATTGCGACCACCTCCGCCGCGCTCTTGTTCTCCTCCTCCACCTCTATAGTAGTCCCCACCACCATCATCATTACTATCGCTGTCCTCACGGTCTCCTTCCTGACGTCCGCTGTAGGTAAAGGAAGGATATGCCCTTGTTTGGGAACCCTTTGAAGGATGCGAACCAATGTTTTCACTCTGTGGTTTTTCGTGTTAGTATATGGATTTTTTTGATGGGGACAATTGAATGCTAAATTATGTTTAAAGTTTCATTCATACCTTGGATCCTAAAAAGTCTTCTGGTCTGAATCCAGCGGAAGGAGATCCAGAAGGTCCTGCGGAGTCAAAGAGGCTTCTAAATTGTACGTTTGGATCCACAAATCCAGTATTATCCTCTTCTCCGTTTCCTCGCGTGTTCTTTTATCCAACAATACAGCATTTCAATATTTTACTCAAGCATGTTCATTCTCATGAAACATGATTTTTATTACACATTACATATATGTGTATTATTTATTACTTACCTGATTAGAGGAAGCAGTATTAAGTCTGCTCAATTCCTCAAATGGATTCTTTGACGCTCCAAAGAACCCCTGAAATGTGTCCTTTGACTCGCTGGCAAATATAGGATTGGTGTGGCTCGCTCCACGGTCCAAATTTTTAGTAGGTGAGCTTCCAATATCCTTTAGCAGGCTGCTAAAATCAATGGGCTCCACAAAACCTGTATTTTCTGGAGAATCTCCCTCATTGCCTCCTCTTCCTCCAGAGGTTGTCCTTGCTGTGCCCAAATGGGCGGATGCGGGATATGGATCGTCATATTCTGCACTGTCTGAATACGATGTAGGACGTATTCTTTCTGCGGTGTAGACAGGAGAGGTGGGAGATAATGAGGATGTGTGAGGCGGGGGAGGGGATGATGGCCTCTGTGAACTACTTGATGTATAGTATTGTGGTAATTGAGGGGGTGCTCGGGATGTGGACGGTATATATGAGGGGGGTGGCTGGATGCTCTGAACAGGGCTTGAAAGGAGGAAAGCTGATGCCATTGTGGCAAGAAGGGGTAAAATTCGAGCCTGTAAAATAACAAAAAACATACATTTTGTTCAAAACTTTATCATCAAGAAAACGTCACAGAAATTGTATAATTATTGCGCAATTCCGTTTTGATTTGCAAACAGACAGTAAAATAAAGTGCATGAAAATTCCACCTTTAAAGTTGTGACCTGAATCAAAGTGCATTCATGCAGGAAAGCAGGAAGTTTACATTGGGACTTGAAATCAAGAAAATAACTGAAAAATATCTGTTGTTTTCCAAATGGAAGCCAATCAGCCGATTGTATTAATAATACATGGTAGGTACGACATGGCGTCCTTATTATGCCGACATAAAACAAACAATTGCTGAACTAATCTCTTCCCAGGTCCTAGCGTAACTAAACTGATCTTATCAAGCCATGTTATCATAGTTTTGTTTGCATAATGATGAATGATGATCAATCATATTAACAAGAGGAATATATCACCATTGTTAACTTTAATTGTGTGCTATCATCACTGTAATTTTCTTTTAGTCTCGGGTACACCCACCCCCACGTTGCCTATCAAAGTTTCGTGCATGTTATGTTTTTTGAGATATGCAACCCAATAAAATTAGCACGTATGTACGTGTGTGTACATAGAGGTTAACTAATTTCCCGTCACATTATGGCCCTCATCATCATGTCATCCATCATTGTTGACTGAACACTGAATACAAGTGCAATACATGTTTTATGGATTTATTGGTGATTGTGAGAAAGATTTCACCTCGAAAATTTTCGTTCTTCTTTGACTTTGTACCTTTTTTTTACAACGCCGTGACATGATGATAGGTTTTTTTTGATTCGTCGGCTGGGAGAATTCTAATCTAAAGATCGTTTTACACTTATCACTGTTTTTCGCAATTTGTTATGTGAAAATGTGATGCGGTTGCAAGTAGGTAGGAGGAGGAGGTGAAGTGAGGTGGATATCCTATAATTTCATGAACGCCAACGATGATGACGACAACAATGGTGATGTGGTGGTGAAGGATCAAGTATGTATATTGGCAATGAGAACGGTGTGCGATGCGACATGACAGATTTTGTTAATGATGGTCTCTGTATGTGTGGTGGTCGATGCTTCTACTACAAAAATTGTGTTAATTTGTAAAAAAAAAATGTTGGGTGTGTGGTGACATATTCATTTTCGAGATGATGATAATACTGATTCTGTGAGAATGACATCCATTTGAGTGTGACGAATAACCAATTTTGTGGCCTTATTTTTGCCAGACAAGCTAAAAATGCTTGTTTTAATTTTATCCAATAGTATTTCTGTAGTAGGTAATTTAAAGAGGAGAAAATATTTAACTGATGGGAATGCTAAAAAATGTTGAAATACGCAAGGTCTGTATGATCTCTGAATATTGGAATGTGCACAACAACTTGGTCTTTAACTCGGCGACTTGAATATTTAAAAATGTTCTCGATCAATAAACCACGTTAAATATTTAGGTATGGTGTCAGAAATAATACAACAGTTTCTTATTATCGTCAAACTTGTGTTACGTATGCACTAAAGTGTGATAAAGGGATTTGCTTGTAAACTTCCTGTAAAGTTTTTTTCGTACGATAATTTGGAGATAAAGTTTTAAAAATCAATAACAAATTATTTCTATAATCACTATACAAAAAAACATCATTATAAGTAATCATCACAGTTATCGTAAGTTGGAGGAACTTTTTTAAACCGTATTTACTGGCATTTATCAGAATGGATTCTTGCTAAAAGAAAACTGATCTAATTCTAGTATTACATTACAAAAAAATAAGTATACCTATTTACTATGTATTATAATATGATGATATGACAATATATGTAATACTTATGTATTACCTGACTTTAGTAATAATGACTATCAATAAAGAAGTGAAATGGAAAGTTAAATCAGCATGCATGATAAATCAATTGTTCAGAGTACATCACTCATTCTTCAACTCTGCTTCTCATTTTTTTTACTTGATTCTCTCAAAAAACTTTCGAATTTTTTATATTAAAAATCTCAGCACTACTATTTTAAAAACTCAGAACAATCAAATCAAATCAGAGGAACGTGCGAGCAAACAACCGCACTACCGTCGTACGTACGTTGCGTTGTTGTGTATTTTTTTTGAAAAGGTTCATTGCAGCGTGGAATAATAATGTAACGTGCTAACTGTGAACAAGCCTTGTTTTTTGTGGAGGTGGTGGCACATGCATGGATAATATGGATACATAAATACCTAGATTGAGATTTGAAACGGGGATGATGGAGGTTGAGGATTAAAATGACAATGTACCTTTTAATGTTTTATATGACATCATTAGACATCACGTACCCATAACTACCTAAAACGTCCCACGACACTCTAAATAAATAAATAATCTTATGCAAATTGAGGTAGGTAATAATATGTAATAGCAAAACAGTGAATTTGCAAATAAACAAGACACATTTTAAAACACCAATCAATTTGTGTAGCACACAAAACATACAACAAGCAATAAACGTGTCATGGCTCAGTGCAAATTGGGCCAAAAATTGCTACCTAAGAATTTGGATGAGAATAGAAGTGATTATGGCTTTATTATTGGAATTTAAGACTTTAACTCGTCACTACGTCGTCGTGGCTTATATCAACAACGAAGCAAAATACAATGATTAACAAACTGGTAAAAGCTTGATCCAAAATTAAAAAAAAAATCTAATGCAATTCATCAGAAGACAAAATGTAGAAGTTAGTCTTTTTTATGATACAGAAACGTATAATAGGCACCACACATGACACATGTAAATTATTATTATTATGTGAATAAAATGTATAAAATTGCTTATGTCATTTTATTGTAATTTTCTTTGAAATATATTGAACAATTGTAGAGCAATTTAAATATGAAAGAGGGAAACGCGATGCATTTTGTACAAAGGACCAAGATCAAGAAAGATACAGTTCAATTTGTTGGATTTGTTACTGAGATATATAGAAAAAGAAATACGATTTAAAAAAATATGAATTGAAGGATCTATGAATCTGGTGGTCAGGTTGAGACATCATAATATGGCTATATTTATATGGCATTGGCGCTGAAGATTAAAAAATAACGAAATAATTTGGAAACCTCTTTTAATGCTCATTCAATACTTGAGAAACCAATGAAATGTTGAAATGTTTTCTTGGAATTTTAAAAGTCTCATTCAAATACGGAATATGTAGTCATGTATGTATTATTATGATTATATGGCTATGATCAATTGGTCAAAATTGAAATATAATAGTATGGATAATAGCAACAGCAATTTGTAAATTCTGAATGACTGTAAATGATGACATCACAAAACAAAATATTGAGGCGAAAATTGATAGAAATGGACAAAGGATGAACTAAATTAAAGCTTAGCTTTGTGGTTTTGACTATTGGTCATTTTAACCTTGACGGTTAGGTACACATTTATGAAATGGTTAAGAAAAAGGTAAAACTGCAAATTGAAATTTTTGGACAATAAACAATAAATAAAAGATTGTATTTTGTACGAGCTCTCATTGAATTGCATTCCCATGGGCTTATAATATGGTATTTTGGCAGGCTTTTTCTGCAAAAATCTTTTACGATATCTCTGAAGCTTGCACGGTATGACAGTACACTTATTTATAACGTTTTTTTTTAAATATGATTTTGTTGTCACATCGTCACAAAAATAAATGAGTCATTCACATGTCAGAATGTCATAAGCGTTCTTACTGTTTGGTACCGACTAGCGACCGAATTATAGACATTTCGATACGCACAGGATGGCGACAACTTAACAAGAGACAATAGGGGGCCTATCATCTCATGAAGATATATTTTTCATGGGAAATCTTGTTGAAACAAGGACGAATACAACTAACAAATCATCTACCTGTATTGATGATGACATGTTCAAGAGTGTGAACAAGGAAGTAAGATTTCATATTGGTTCTGAATCAAAATTCGGTTACGATTTAATAAGCTGTATAGTTAGTTTGATATGAATATCCTTTCAGTACACATTTTTTCCCCATTAATGTATAAAAATGAATTATATATGAACAACTTTTGTAAACAAATTATTTTAGTGAGAAAAATCAAGGAAATCTCAAAGAGGTGTTCGCTTCACAGTTGCACACATTTTGTATAATAACTACTTAATTCTGTAATTTTAAAGCAATTTTAAATCGTAAATAATAATGTAAACTGATAATTTGTTTATTAGGGGACTAAAACTCTCTTCACTTTGTAATTTTCATGAAATTAGCAGCAAAGATAATTGTTTAACCAACCGACAGCAACCAACACATAGGTATACTTTTATACAAACGTTGTCGGTAGCGTAAATGAAGAGACCACAACATTCAAGACTCACACCGACCAACGCTTAAAATATAGTCATCAACCAAAAATGCCTATGATTTTGATCTGACCGCAATACCTGCCTGCATGGAGCAATAACAATTTCACCGATGCGCCATGTTTTAGAAAGAATTAAACTTTCGTGTTGCGTAACAAAAGGTAATGCATGTAGTGGGATTGTGTGGTGATGCTTTAGTACCTATAAACCTTTGAGGTTTATTGTTGAGTGACTAAGCACAGTCAACATTTTTTAAGGTGCAATAATACTGTAAATGTATGGTTGACAATCTGAAAAATATGGATGAATAATGTTCGCAAATTTTTGTTGTTATTTAAAAGAAAACTTTAAGAAAAATAGAAATGTGTGGAAAATATAAGGTAAGTAGCGTGAAACATGAAACGTGGGAGTTGATTTTATGCACTTCATCGCTCTTAAAGTCTCATGCAGCAAGAGGGTTCAGAGTCACAAGAGATGAGATGCAGGATGGAGAGAAACTTTGAATATATATTTTTTAAATGATGACATGAAGATGAAGATTTCTTTCGATTTGGTTTGCACAACTGTTGTGCCTAACCGACTGATGTGCTAACCAACGCAATTGTGGGCCATTAAATGGAATGGAATGATCTGATGAAACAAAGCGTGTCATTATGCGTGAGTAAAAAAAATTTGCTTTAAAACTCATCGTTAAAATTCTGGAGGGTCAAGCCAAGGGTGTATATAGTGTCGAGGACTGTATGATAATAATAATGCACCCAATGCCAAACTAATTACTATTTGTTTTTTATGCTAAATAATGGATTTGATTTATAATTTATAGCTTACCTGAAACTCTGCCATCTTAAAAACTAATGACTTAGATTGAACTCCTAAATGTAAAACAGAACAAACAATTAGAAACCGAGCAAATGTAAAAAAACAATTCCATCCGAATTCCACCTATTATTTTCAGAAAAAAACCCACCTTAACTTAACAAAAACTAATCTAAAAATCTTTCTAAACTGCACTGAAAACAGTGCTCCAGTTCCTATTTTCCAACTGCAATCACCAGATTCTAAATTTTTCTACTCTTATCTACTAAAACAAGTATACAACAACTTTTGCAGGACTTTTATTACACAAGCCAATAAGCCTCTCCTGAGCAGGCAACAAATTCCAACTGAGCTTCGTCACTCAGAGAATTGTCTATTAAAGTGGCTTAACTTTTTCTCTGATGATGATGATGATGATTGTGGCGCTATTACTGGCAGCATGTATCGTACATATGTACATACTTAGTTTTTTTTGAATGAAGGGTTAAAATTACACCTTAGCAAAAAAATATTACATGTAGACAGGTACGCACAAAATGGGGAAAGAGTCACTTCATTCACTCCACCACCACCACACCACCACCACTGCTTAAAAAAATTTGTTCGTGGGGGTTGACTGTTGAATCATTCTCTGCTGCTGATTTCTTCTGCTGAAGATATTTTGTGGAATATACGCATTTTCATTTGATAATGATGACTTGACTATTGACTATTGTAGTAACACCTGAACGTGTTGTGGAACAATTTTCAGATGAAGGCAAAAATGATTACCCCTTCAACAAAGCAGACATAAAAAATATCATCATAATCAAAATACCTATATTGATATCTGCAACACAGTGTATACGAACAATACACAAAGAACCCTCCAATTCAGTAGTTTAGACATGTGTACATAATTATTGTTGTGTCGCTTTTTCAGTGATGATGATGATGATGACTGTGTATTAACCCATAGATCCATGTATGATGTGATGTCTCGTTTTCGAGTAAAATAGGTAGAGAATTATTTCATCTAACTTACTTGTTTTGACAAAAAAAAACTGAGTGCATCGTCATCATTATCATTAATCATCACCATCGTCATCATCAGTTTGATTTGGTATCAGGCAGTGCTGATAAATATCATAATAATATCATGATAAAAAAATATTGCACTATACATAGTCGCCTAGGACTAAGTACACTGGGATGAATGTTTATGTTGAAAGTGCAAAGCGCTATCTATAACACTTTCTCACGCTTTCTTCCCAATTTGCACGGACTCAGCGAAAAAAAACTTCTCTTTTCATAATAGACACTCATACTATTATAAACTATAATAATATGTATGCACAGTTGCAATATGTACCTATTTTATTTCAAGTTTCAATAATAATTTTTCATTTTTTTTATAACAATGAAATGACTACTGTATTCAAGCGATCGATTATATAGCGGCATGTAACACAAAGCACATAGATTGTTTTTTGGGGGGAGCGCAATGAAAAAATTATCACACAAATTTAAAATATGATGAGCATTTTTGTATGTAGAAAGGATATAGATTTTACACATTAAAGATGATATTTTGTCATGATACGATTATTTGTACGATTTACTACGAGTCATCATGATGATGTTGTTCATATGGCAAGCAAACGCAAGCGGCTCTGTAAATTAAATGAAGATTCACATATAATATGTGCAATAAAATTGTGGAAATTATTAATGCTTTGTTACACACGGTTGGGTGACTCTGACTTGTTTCTTTTTGTGATGCATTATCGTACGCTTTTAATGGCGTAATTGCAAGGATAAGTGATTTTCATATTATATTTTTTTTGTAAGTTACAATGACAGGTAGGCAGGGACTGTTGTGTAGGACACCCTCGGTGTTAACCACTACACGCCCTTTACAAAAGGTTTCTTGAAAATTCATGAAAAAAGTGCAATGAGCATGAGAAGATGTGCAATGTGCGTGCATAATGCAAGCTATATAGTGCGTAGGTACATAAATGCAAAATACAATACCTATGAATTTAGAGATTCAGAGATTCCTTTCGTTTTTCATTTTTTAATTTCAGTATTAAGATAAAAATATATTATTTAACGTTTTGGATTAAAAAATTATTGTGTTTCGCTCACTTTCGCTTTTTAAGTTTTAATGGTTGATAAAGGGATATTGGATTTAACCAAATTAGGAGTTTTTATTATCTGACATAGTGACATCTTTTGAAATGCGATGACGCAACGTTTCACCGGATTAAATGTTTAAATTAAAGTTATAGGGAAAAGAGGATATTATATGTTTTGGATTTGGATGGGTCATTTCACACTTCCCATTCAGGTGGTGGTTGTGTATCTGTAATGTGATTTGATTTAATGTGTGAGTTAGTTACGTGCTTAATCCATAAATCTGGATGACCAGGTGACCTGAAACACGTAATGTTTTATTAACCAACCATTACCAAAGTATGATAGTGATCAGCAGTACTATTAATCTGTTCAAGAGTGCGTCACAGAATCAGGAAACAAAAACTTTCACATATTATTTGTCTATGTGTTACTGCAACCTGCAACACAATCAAATATCAAATGCTTAAAAATGTAGAATGCACGTATGGTGCTGGAAATCCGTTGCCAATTGCAATTTGAGGTTGACGATTTAAATTTATTAAAAAAACTCATATGTGAATTTAAACTATAAAGTAATTTAAGTATCCCAGTTTATCTTTGTAATTGAATTATTACTATTTTTGTTATTCTCGATTTTGAAGGCATTCTCATTTAAAATCATCATCCCTGACTGATTATGATAGTGATGTCATTATTATTAGCTGCATTTGCACTACTGTAACAATTTCATGTTACCTATATTTATTGTGCACGCACAATTTAGTTTTTTTTGTTACAACTGCACAGGAAAAATGGGGTGAAAAAATTCCCAAATGTCCCATGTCAGGTGGCGTTATAGATAATTGCTATTATATACCAACCACCACTGCCATTATTTTTTATATGTTGTGTGATTCTAGTAATGTGGTTAATATGTCATTAAATATACTAGTGTGTAACATGAAGTAGGGGTGATTGATTAATTTATTTGGAACAATGCAGTAATTCGTGCGTGTTATAAATATTATCAAAATTGATCCATACTTCTTACAGTGATGAACGCGCCAATGTACCTCAACAGGTCCTCATTGTTGTCCAAAATGTTTATTTTCAAAAAGATTTTTTTTAAAGAATTCATATACTTCTTAAAACAAAACCATGACTTGGTTCTTCAGTTGAGTAACTTTTCTCATTCGTTCGACTTGTTCTACAAACCCAACATGATGATGTCCTTTTTTTAAAACTTTAGATGGGTTTCAGTTTCAACCATTTGATTCTTCCTTATTTTCCAACAATTATACAATTATAATAAATATAAATTATGCCTAATTTAATCAATCAAATTTTTCTTGTGCATTTTGACAAATTATGAAAAAGAACGAGAATGGGACTGCAGCTATTTCTCATGACATATTAGGTACGCTATTTACGTACAGGAAAAGCTTAACGATTGTTAACGGCTCGTTGATCGTATTAATCTTCTTACGCAGCATGGCAGCATACCTATAATATCTGCACATACGTACTAACAAAGAGACAACAATTATACCTTGAGCCTTACGGAGGCTAAACACCAAGTTATTACGTATCCAGATTATAAGACTTGAAACTTTTTGATTTGTACCGACAAATGATGCAGGCACGTTTTAGTTTAAGCTTTGGTATTATTATAAACCACTGCAGTGTAAACGGTTTATAATTTTTAATGTGTTGTATCTTTAAAAGGAAAATTGTAAACGATTACAATGTCAACTCAATGAACTAATCTCATTACATATATATTTTTTATTTTAACACGTGCATTTAACTGCATTTTTTTCTAAATAAATCATCACCATCTCTTTTGATAGAGAGCATTAAACTCAATAAAAACGTGATTGCATTGTGGAGTCCACAAAATTGTTGCCAAATAAATTAGTACACACATTGATTCTGTATTGTTCAATAAAAAAAATTTTGTTCACACGCACACACAAAAAAAATGTCATGATGATGATGATGATTGTATAATATTTTTTATAGGTAAACTGCAGCACAAGAATAGAAAATGATTTTTCAAAAAAATGAGTTTACTATTTATGCGCTCCACTGCATTCTATTCTCGAGTTAAACTGTTTATGCTTTCTAATTCTATTTTTGTGTACAGTAGTGGCTTATTACCTTAAATTCATTCATTCACAATCAGACTTTAGTTTTTTTTAAAGTCAGATATATAAAAAGTCATGTCATATTTACATAGGTACATGGATAGTTTTGTTGTTGCATGTAGAATGTAGACAATATATACCTGCGTCTCAAAATTTCAATTAAATTGTTCTGGATCTAGATAGAAACAGAGAGCATCAACTTCCTAGAAAACTTTTAAATACAGATGGATTTTGATTGTTGTGATGATGATCATTCATCAGATCATAGTAAAATTCTTTACATTTTTACTATATTTTTCTATCATCGCTCCAAATTGTGAGCTTTTAAACAAATACACACATATAATTGCATTTATAAATTCAGTTTAACGCAAAAATAGGAAGTTTTATTGCATTTTATTTCCTCGTAGTTTTTTTTGTGTTCAGCTTACAAATCAGTAAAATTCTTGTGATCCTATTTTTTTTAATGCAACGAAGGAACAAGTCAGCAGGAAACTGTTTAATTGTGTCAAATTCATTTGATCACAAAAAAAATCTGTTCATTTTAAAAGGTTTTAAATCAATTTGAATTAAATGATCTGTTTCACATTCCTAATTTCTATGCAGTATACTTTTTAGTGTGAAGTATTTTTTCTATTTTTTACAAATCGATTAAACAAATAAAGTAACAGAAATAAACTTCAAACCACTAATTAATGCAATTTATTATAAAAACCTGTCACAACAATTTATCAAGTAGATATATATTTTGCATTGCAGGTTGTGTATGTATCAAGGATTTATGATGACTCATTGATAACCCACATATATATAACAGTGCTATATAATAGAGGCATTAACAAAGCATATCTTGATATTGGATAATACCTGCAACCATTATACCTGACCTACTATGTGACACTTCACCCACATCAATATTTTTCCATATCAAGTATGTATAGTCATTTTTCAATGCATACTCTCAACTCATAATGCTTCGTTTTAGTTTAAAAAAAAACTAATCATGGAATGTGTAGTTACACAAACACCCACTCATGACTAATTTATTATTGCGAATATGCGCATTTACGGGTTTTGGTTGTTGTTTTTACTTTGAGCAGATAAGTTTCTAAATTTTCCATGAAAAGACCTTGAGATCCATATGAACATAACCATATACCTATTACATTTTTCATTAATAATGTCTGCGAATGCGAAAGGGGTTTGCAAATATGCGACTGAGAGAAGAGGATGATAATGTTGAGTGCAAAACATAATGCATATCTGTATACGTAACATCATTAAGATATCGCACCACCCTGTCGTCCTAGTCGGATATGTCGGATCGGCAGTGTAACTACGGTCATTGCCGGTTTGTCTGTTGACTTATAAATACGTGCTGCTAACAACTCGAGAAAAAATATTATTGTACTTGAGTGTCAGAATAGCAGAAGATTGCCAAATCAAAACAAGTCTGCTTGTTATTGAATTTGGCCTTGAAGTAGCTTTATTTGGTTGCTAGGTTGAGGCACGGATCTTTTTATTTGAAAAACACACTTTTTGATGCAAAAATACTTGGGGGATTGATAATGTAAAGCCCATGCACATTACGCAATTATAGATCCTCCTCTAGTAAAAGTTAAATGCAAGAAGCTAGACAAATAGTAGAACATTCCAGTCTAGAGAGTAGAAGAAAAACAACAACAACATTTACTATTGGATGATATTGATCATCTTTACAAATAATCATGATTACTAGAAATTACAAGCAAAATGATGTTCCATCATCAACAACATCCAACAAGCAAACTTACATTCACAAAAGGCTGACATATGAACTTCTTGGCTCTGCTTCTGGTTTTATCACGGTGTAATATATTTTACCCTTTTTATTAATGAGCTTGAGTTGATTCTAATTAATGTATGTATGTATGTATTTATTAGCTGTTTCTTATGGTTTCCCCATGAAACATCAAATTTTGATTTTACAAGAGTTGATTCTAATTAATATAAAAATAAGTTCAGTATGCACAATTCTAGTATATATTATTACGTTACAAAGCGAGGTATCGCTAAAACTATTATTCTTCATTCCTAAAGGCAAAACCTAGAAATGTAATTAGGTACATATAAAATTCATATGAATTGGTGAAATTGTGTTTAAGAAAATGGAAGTTTTACAATCAATTATTCTTCTCTGAAACGAAATATAGTCTTTCTTAGAATTATTAATTTTTTAACACGTATTTTCAATCTGTCGGATCGCATAACCTACATTTTCATAAGAACTTTGGAGCATTAAATGGGGACGTATACGACAAAGACATGAACTCAACATTTTGATTGTCCTTAAAAAGTACGTCGAAAGTTGTAAAAATAATCTAAAGTTTATATATTATGTTTGTATACATTTTGTGAACAAGAATGTGTGGGAGAAATGCAAAAATAATAAAGAGAAAAACATTTTCGCTTTTGTGAAATTTCAACACGTTGTTGTTATCATATTTCATCGTTAAACGGGACATGTGGAACCATCTTTCTTGGTCTCTTTCCATTTTTGTCGTACATAATTTTGAACTTGGCAATCAAACCAAAAGTGAGACTTGTAAGTGTATTTTTTACAATTTCCTTATTTTTGTACACGTTTGTGATACATTTTACATAAAATTTTAGTTTGTATGAAATGAGGCTTCATTGAATCCATCTGAACTCTTTAAAAAAGGTTTCAAGGTTAACTTTTCAAACTATACATTTGTTAGAAAGCAACCTGTCGTCTGACATACAAGCAATTCGTCAGCTTAGTAATCGAAATGTTTTTAATCCATTCTAAATGGCGTGTAGAAACATCCTTCTAACAAGCGATCTTTAACATCTTTCGTGCTTGTTACGAAATTTAGCAGATGAAACGCCACACTTGACAAAAACACTTAGTTTTTTATAAAAGTGTTTATGTGTAAATTATTGTTACTGCGCAATATAAAGATAAATGGTGGTACCTATTTTTCGTGCATCTTTTAACACCAAAGATAAAAATCTAAGTCAGTCTGGTTTGGAAAAATCAATAAAACATTTGTATACTTATCATTCCATTTAATTTGTACATTCCTTTCCATAGAAATCGTGTTACCAATCATGTTTTGGAAATACAAAGACAAGCATTGTTCGCAAGGTGTATAATGACTTCACACATGCTCCAAATTCATGCATGCATAATGCAGTCATGATAATGTATGACTGAAACAAGCAAGCTTACAAGGAAATGGCGATATAATACAGACTGAAATGTCTCAAATTACAACAAGCCACCAGGTTCAGTCAGACTATTAAAAGTCATTTTTACATTTTATGAACATACATCATACCACATACATTATCAATTGCTCCCAAGACCTAAAATGTTCCAATATGATAACCCTCATGTTATCCAATATTTGCCAAAATTTGTTTAGTCTATAGTTGTTCACGTAAATGTGTGCCATGTGAGTAGTCTATTTTTACGCACAACCTACTAAATAATAAACAAAGCCGCTTACACGTGGTAATTGTTTATACTATCATATCCCTGAGTTTTTATAATAAAAAATACACATATACATACAAAGTGCATATATTATTTTTTATTGCTCAAACTAAATTGCTATTACGGTAAACCAAAATGGCTCTGATTTTTTTATCAGCCATATAGCTATTGTTAGTACCCACTCACCACTACTGGTGCGTTTCTGGTCAAATCCAGATCAGCACTAAAATTTGAGTAGTGTTTTCCTCATTCTTATTTATTTAGTATCAATTAAATCATAATATATGTTTGATTTTCCTCCTTTTCACATGTACGGACATGACAGGTGGTCTACAAACTTACATTGGAATGCTATAAGAAGCTAATAGAAATGCTGAATAGATAGAAAGGTCAGTTATTATAATAGCATTGCAAACATGATACGTAATCGTCTTGTTTTTATGTCATACAAACAAATACACTTATATAAAGAGGATACACAGACATCTTATACATTTCCTGGTGAATTTAACAAAACAAAACACCAATTTTTGAAACTGTTACGAACAACAAAGTTGTTGTTTTGCTGAGCTCCCAAAAAATACAGCCAAGCATTGAAACAACAACAAACTTGTCTGCACTTTGAATCTCTAGGAGGGTTTTTTTTAAATAAATAAGTTTTACTTTTTTTTCTTTCTTATTTACGAAAAGAGAGTCACAAGTAAACATAAAAGTAACCAGCAACTAATTCCAATTTTCAACCACGACAAGCCGTTCTGTAGTTCTGTATCAAACTACAAAAAAAAATCATAGACCCGAGAAAAACAATATTTTGCGCAGTATCAAGCGACAACGAAAGTTCCAAAGGAAGAATGCAAAAACACGCCGACAGTTCGATTTTTACTTTTTTTACAAATCAGATCATTGCATCTTGGTAAAACCTTGATTCCTCTTGTTACTTGGCACATTTCCAAAAAGGCGTGTGCTCTTTATTACATTTTACGAGAGCTCATTGGAAGAAAAAGTCCTAATTTTAAAATTTTACGGTTGTGTTGTTGCCTGAATGATGTTATTACATCTATATGCGAAAACTATATTGGTAATAGGTACATAGTCATATATTGAGCATCAAATATAGCAACTGCGTGATATGTTTTTACGACAGGGTTTCTCGTATTTTTCTCTGGACTTTTTTTCTTGTATTTTGTATCTTTGAAAAAATAAAACTGGGTTATTTTGAAGTAAACGCTAACGATGGATATATTATCTTACATTTGAATTACTACCATTATCATTGAAATTTAACATGCTGGGCAATGATTGCAATTATTGCTCTTATCGAAGGACCCATCCTTCATTTCTACCAATGCCATAAAAAAAATTATGCATTTATTTGCTTGTTACATGATTTGATTTATCCATGAAACCTTTTACGTTGGGTAAAACATGACCAGCAGAAACGTAAAACATAACAAGACATGCAAGCTTCTTCTCAAAACAGAGAGAAGAATGACAAAAAGACGTAATACTATCATAGCGTGTCGCATATTATAAAATTCTATTTATATTCTTTTGTTTTTTTAAACTTTAAGCTATCATTATACGTGGCACTGCTGTCAGTAGAAAGTTGTATTGCGCTGCCGGCTAAAAAGCTGTTTTCTGCTTTTAATCTCGTCATTAGCATTTCCATCTACTACGACTTATTTTTTTACCACTTCCCTGGGATTCCGATTGGATAGTACGGTGGGCGCACAATGCTTACTGGAAGATGCAACCAATCATGGGGAAGTAACAAGTGGGCAGAAATAAATACATAAAGAAAACTTTATTATTGTGTTGAGTTGGCTTACTGAACCACTCACACAAGTTGCAACTTGCAGTTTATAAAAAAATTGGAAAATCAGAAAGAGAAATAAAGAAATCAAGGTTAAACCTAATCGTCGTCGGATGTAGAATGGGAGGATGGCGTTACTGTAATTAAATAATGCGCATGTTTAATAAGTTAGACAGAATAATGAATGTTGTCTGGCTGTAAATGTTTTTTTCTTATTTTGATTGCATTTCGCTATTTATTCAATATTAATAATATTATGCTTTTGAGATATAGGAAGCTTAATCTCGTCTCCATCCTTTCACGGAACAAACATATCCCAGTTTAGTGCATCTCTTTTATCTTCATATCAAACATATCCCATTCACCTTAAAAAATATTTTTCAAGGCTGTGGCAACAAGAGGATTATTATTGGACACAACTAGTACAAAGCTCAACTGACACCGACAACATGCACCACCAAGACAGAAGTGGCAATAAAGTTTAATACATTATGTGACTTTAATTGGACATAAATTTCACTGCTACGTGCATATGTGTACATGCGTAAAAGAAAGCAAGCTGCACTTGCAAACTCCACATACGTATTTCAATTAACTTATGGATTCAATTCGTACGACTTATGTTTATGTTATTATTTATTATCATCTTCAATTAATGACGCTGATCTGATATCTCTCAAATTAATTGCACATGCAGTCACGGACTCAGTCGGGATTAATAAAATTGCCCAATGATAAGTAATCATGATATAGCCATATAGAGATAGTTCTCATATTGCAATATGAATTAGTGCCGTAACCGTAAAAACTGTTCATTTGATTGCTACTGATTGTATTGACATCACGGATTACTGGGATTACGATAAATCAAATAGGTTATCAGCTATTTGTATTAAAACTATGAACGAGAATAATGCACACTTTTTAATCTGTTGTCTGAGTCTGACATATTTGTTTACTTTTCAAGGCGCCACTTAATTTTATACTGTGGTAAATAATTCCGGACGAAGTCATTAATTCAGTCAGGTTGTAGGCTACAACTTGTAGCCAGGAAAGCCATGGGAAAGATTAGAAAATTTCAGACAACATATATTTCAACTCAATTATTCTATTCATCAGCAGTCAGCAACCTTGATGCGTGGCGAGTTACAGAAACATGTGGTATGACTATTCTCGTTAGAAGTTTGAAATTTCGACATTTTCGGATATTCTATTGCTTAATATTTTTTGCAATCATCTTCGCTTCTTTTTTCTTGGATTGCAACATAACTGACCTGGGATGATTCCACTTACGGGATCTGGGTGCAAGTAAAAGTTATAAAACGTATGAGGGAGATGAACATTAATACCAATATCATTAAAAAAATATATACAAGAAAATTCTAATTACTATATTATTTTTCAGTCACTGTAGTGTTTCTCTTCTGTGCTCTATAATTTGCTTGATATATGAAATTGATATTTTCCTTTGCACAGCGTAAAGGAATGGAACCTCATTTCTCAAGAAGACGCTTACTTAACACTTGGGTTGAAATGACATGCATTGGTTTTTCAGAGTGGAAGCAGTGGTTTATGTGGTAGTGTCAACGAAATGGCTCTTTGAAAATGATGGCTCAAGGTCAACCAGTTAAACATACATACCTACATAATATGTATATATAGCTATGTACATTCTGTTCATCTTATACAACACACGTAAGCCTCGCTTACATAAATATGTAAATTCATATAAATTAAATCAAGCTGGCTCAGGATAAGATATA
>JAHZNC010000151.1:0-34008 GCA_027744095.1 Zhuqinia jingwanae
TATGTAGCTGTTTTTGATATATTGTGCCTGAATGTTAATAGGAAATACAAGTTATCCACTTGTCCAGAAGTTAATTCATTTCAAAACTTTTCGACACGCGAAAATTCCACAGTTTGAGTTTAATGTAAAAATTCATATGTACAACTCTCATTAACGTTGTACGTCTGTATAACTTTGCTGTATACACGCTAGCTACTTTGCTTCTGTAATCATTTTAGGTTTATATATAGAGCAACAACCGTCAAAATTTTTGTTTTTCATCCATTATACATGATTTTTGCATAAACAAAAAGAGCGTTCTGTCAGTATAGTACTGTCATTGACAAACAGTTTGTTGTTGTTATTTACTTTCAGTCAATATGTTAACTGCGCTATACTGTATGATACTCGTATGTGTGGTAACTAGTAACTTTACTTAGTCAGGTCAATAATGCAACATGCGTGGGCCGGCGTACATAAATTTTCGTTGTATTTTTTGGATGGTGGTGCCGGTGGTGGACTGTTATATTTTCTCAAAAGCATTTTATCCTACTCCTCATGACTCACACAGAGAACACAGACTACTCTGTATAAAATATGTGTAAATACTAACAGGGAAAAATGTAAATGGATTCACCCAGAAAATGTAGATTTGTATTACTTTATAATTCACAAACCGAGCATAAGAATTCCGTGAATTAATAAAAGTAGCTTACTTGTTCAAGAGAATACATGGAATTGTAGAGGGAAAGACGTTTACAAAAAAAACCTCTATTTCATTGGAAGTGGATACAGGCGTCTTGAGGATTTGTGTACTTTATTACATTACATTGTTCGATACGAATACGAAACTACAACGGAAACAAAGATTGGTATAGACATATATAGTGCTTTTAGGTAAAATTGTGCATGTAATATTCTGCATATGACAGATCTCATATTTATTTCTCCGTAGATAAATTGATGTGAATTTTCTGTTGAAAAATGAGCACGCATTTATTCTCTACTGCGATTTAGCCCTTCACTTACCTACTTACTTTGCTGATTTGATGATCACTAGAAAAAGAAAGATCTCTCTGAAGCTAGAAAATACATATTATTAGTATGAAATATTCTCCAAAATTGTTGTGGATTTCACTATGACGGTACAACATTTATGGTAGAGAGAGAGAGAGAGTACTTTGTAAAAGAAAGCAATAATAATAATAATCCATCTGTCTTAGCTAACTTAACTTATACCACCATATCCGTGGGGAAATCTGCCAAGTAGTGAAGTGCCATCTCGCATAAGTACCAATAGAAATACTATAGTACAGAAGAAGCAATATCGTTTGTGTTTGTGACTTGCTTGTGACTGAAACTGAACATAAATTGTTATTCTTGTTCTTTATATTCCTCCCTACTTGCATATACGCTTGGTCCACAAGATATTAGTACATAAGGCTCAAATGAACAGAAACGTTCTGCAAGAATTATGAAAGCTAAAATTTCCATTGAAACATTGTAGCAAGTAAATAAATTGGTCCTGGGGTCTCTCGTCACTTGAAAGCATTAGACGATGCATGCTTCTTCCGCTTACTAACAATCGTGACTGTGTATCAAGTAGTCCAAAGAGAAACTTTCTTGATGAAACCAAGAAAAAAGTATATTACCTTTATGGTTTATTGTAATTCACTACATGAGAATCATATGAAGAACTTAATTTCGTTTCAATCTCACGCAAATTTTTAATCTACAGGTTGATAAAACATCCTGCATGTATGAAATGAATGGTCATATACTTTCTATATCTAACCACCAGCAATAGAGGTAAGTTCGCTATTAAATACTATACCATATACTTGGAGTCTGGAATTCATACCTATCTATTATACTTTGAAAGCATAGTAGTTGTATAGCGAATCGCTATTAGCGATCCACCCTTGATGTTCTGTTTGGTACGACGTTGATAAAATAATCATCTTGTGAATACGGCGTTGAATGTTTTAATACACTTTGCGTAATTAAACGTTTCCAATCCGCTAACTCAATTCTGTTTGGTGGAACACTATAATTGGTATTTTCCAGACTGATCATCTATAAGATTACAATTTTTTGTCCTTGGGTACAGTACAACAACAACAACAACAACATTATTGCGTTTCAAATTGTCAAACAAGAATGTCTCTTGGTTAATGAATTTCTTTTTTTACGTATCATTAAACGCTTTTTGTTGCATGTTTGAGAGATTTCCAAGTAAATGAGTTCTTCAAAATTCAAGGACATTCAATAATCTTACGAGTTAGGCTCTGTTCATAAAACCTTGTGCAAGTCAAATTCAGTGAATATGACAAGAAAATTGATAGACGAGTGTGATGTGGGCTTTGTTTGGTGAATAAAAACGTTACACTGTAGAGTATAGAACAAGTGATTTCTTAATTTAAGTATAAAGGGCGCTAGTCTGAAAACTGTGCTGTAGTTTCTTTTGAGCTCATTTTTTCCTTTCATCCTTTCCAATTTTTCGACTTGAACATGACATTTTCATTCTAATCCCTAGAGTTGCTGCATGATAAGATGTAGTACAATGAGAAAATATATTGCTTAACAGCGTGTGTTCAACACTGAAGGAACGTTCCCCTTCATGCATAATGGGTTGATAATAATATGTAAGAAGGTAGTATTTAGTATCGACATATATTTTTAAAGGCAGGCTTTTAATTTATGGTTTTCAGTTATGTATTTGGTTATAAGACATAAGAAGAACATTACATCCGTGAATATATTATTAATAAACTGGCATTATTACATAACATTCGCCTTTAAATTTTATAGGGATTTTTCTTTTTCACTTATTATCATAAATACTATCAACACTATGCACATTATAAATACACACCACTGTGATTTTTTTGTCTTGCCAACATGCTATCTTAATATGGAGGTACCCAAGTATTGTCTCAAATAACGCAGGTGAAAATATGAATGTTTGTTTGAAATTGTTTAAAAATATACGTTTATTTCTTAGTATTCCGGCATCATTGTTCAGTGCACTGTATCCTTTCACTGTGCATTATATACATACATACCTACATTATGTTATTAGATCGAGGTACAGTATATATATGTGCATACTATTCAAAGTTCATTCTCTGCAATTCTCTGTTACTCGACTGCTGTCTTCTTATTTCTCGCCTTTTAATGTTTTCATATAAATCATAAATCTTACAGGAAACAGGAAACCGTTTGGAAAATGCAACGTCAGAATGGTTGAACATCCAAATTTCTTTCTAAAAAAGACTTGATCATATATCGTTTATATTGACAGAAAAGTTCAGCTGAATATTAAAATATCAATAAAACTCAGATTGGATATAAATGATGTATTTAATGTACGCAATAATATATGTGTTAATTCAAATGGAAGGAAGGATGATAAAAGAAAAGTCAAGTATTTGATGTTTATATATTCATGATTCATTATAATGCATAATAAGCCATTTTTTAATCTTTAATCCAGTGAAAGAAACTTTTCCTTAATAAATTCTTCTTCTGTGAAACCCTTTCTCCAAATTTATCGTTGTATTAATACGACAATCTCCTATGCTTGTTCCTGTTTTACTTTTGGGGCAATGTGAAATATGGGCAACAGCCAATGCATGACTATGCTCTTGGAGCTTACATAAAAGTACATAACCTTTTGCAAGAATCTGAAAACAGACAAATAGAATATAAAAGAAGTTCAAACTCGATTATTTACACCAATTCAATTTCATATTGGTTGAAGATTGTGTTCAGATAATTCAATTCCTCTGAACAATCCAGAATCCAGAGAGAGTCAAAAGCCGCGTGCGATCTTCATGTGATGCTTGTATCATGTACATATGTACATGTACAATGTATAATATCAGTTTAAAAGCTGTGGTCCTTCTGTGAAGGCAGATTTATTATACTGGTCATACAGATGTACATGTTATGCGTACATACATGCCCACATAGTTTTATGCACTTTTTCCCGTTTTCCCTCAACTAGGTAAATAGACGTATGTAAGAAAGTAAGTGGTTGCATGCAATTTACTAAAGTTCTCTCGTTCCCATCCATCTTCTTCGTGTTACGATCTTATAAATTTTTCTTTTTCTTGTGTGTACAAAAAAGAGGAGTACGTGTGTGTTTGTTCCGTGCTAGCAAAAAATATTCTCCGCTTGAAGTATGTGGTGTGTGGTGTGAGAGAGGCTTGTCTAGAAATAATGGGATGTCGTTTTATGTGATAACATGACGGGAGGATGGATTCGAAACTATCACAAAACGTGGATTGTTGATAATGAAAACCAATATGTTCACGTGTTTGTATGCCGTTTTTTATTGCAACGTGTGTATATTATTAAAATTAAGCACGGTTCATACTTTTTTACCTACACAATATATTTCCTTTCTTAACATTTGAAAGATTGTAATAATTGCACCAACTGGAATGATTCGCTTGGCATATTTTGCGATGAGCACAGCGGAAACGAAGATGGTGCTGCTGATTAATGGGGTTGGATGGTTTTCCACTGGTACCAGTATAGTTGTAGCAGAATAATACATATAATACGCTTTTTATGAAATTTTACCCTTTTCCGTTGCTTTCTTTATACTTTTGAGAAAAGTTTGAGAATCAAGCTACCTAATATACGTATGTGTATATAAACATGATATGCATACATACACATGCAAATTTAATGCAATAAGAAATTATGCTAGATTTATAACTTTGCTGTTGAAGTTGAGTTTTGCATGCATATCAAGTCTCAAAATCACATAAAGTGTGTATAATATTTATATACATCAACATCCAACATCACAAATTACCAACTTTCTCCTGCTTTCTCATGATTCTGGAATTATACTGTCTGAGACAGCGAAAGTTCCAAAACCTACAAATACGTGTGTATATAGTTTCCTGGCACAAGTGTAGACAGAGGCATATGGTGCGATTATATGGAATTTATGCTGACAAATTACATTCTCGCTAAGCCTCTCCGCGAAAACTTAAAATAGTTGTTGCGAAGACGCTCTAAGTGGTTGCTACATAAAAAGGTCTGAGTGTCAATTATCATCACCATACCACCGCGGAATGCTCAACCCACCCATAAGTACATTGTTTAGATATTGCGAAAATAAGTCAGATCTAATAATAATGAATAAAGGGCATAAACAAAATTGTCATGAAGTTGGGTGGAAGATATACAAGTCGCTTCATTTACAATTGTTGTTGTAAAAAACAAGCGCACAAAATTGTTTTGAATCAAACTCTGGAGAACTTTAATATGTACATGAAAATGTGTATTGTTATTATATGAGTCATTCTAAATGAAGTGATATGAATTACATAATATTTCTATTTGCAATGTTAAATTTTCTACTTCCGAATCACACTCACGAATAAAATGTGCATATACTTTGGGTTTTGTAGCTTAAGCAAGCTGCGCTGCTGTGAAAGTGAAATCATCGAACCGATTCAGTAATGTAGAGTAAGTTTGAAACTGCGTCGAATATGCATAATATCATCTTTCTCTGCATCGCATGTAATAATATGAGTTATGCTACATAATAAAAAAACACACTTTACTTGAATACATGTATACTTTCACTGTGGCTCTTTTCCTAATGAGTAACTTGGTTTGTATTTTATTTCACGGGCAAAGTTAATCTTTTATGCAAACAAAATGGTATGATACTACGTTGTAGTCGGCGCAACGTGGGGATTGTGGATTTGACCGATGTTTGTAGAAAAAACATTTTCGCAGTGACAATTCTACAACATCTCGAGCTAAGTGTACATAATAAAGTGCGATATTATTGTATGCCTTTCTCCGATGTTATGTATGTAGATACCTATTATTACGATGTTGTCAGTCAATGTAAATTTTTTTTTTAAATTGTTTCTAAAAAATAGACGGATTTTGAATACTCCCAGGGATACCACAATATTATGTGGTTATTTTTTGTTTTTGTGGTGGCTTATAATATAGAAGTTGAATGCACCTTCAACCTTGAACTGCCATTTTTTACCCTTTGTAGCAGCAGTGAGGCGTATCTTTCGCTACTTTTTATGTGATCATTCGGTCCGTGCCTTTGCAACTTTATTACGTGTCGACGGAATCATAGGCTTATAACGCGCTCGATAAAACATCAGTTTATGACAAAGAGATCGCATAAGTAAAAGAGGAAGGGATCCGTTGTTTAAATTTTTTTTAAACTATCTGCATACATATGCAGTATCTCTGGTTTATGGCGCTTGTACTTTAGACAACTATTTTGAAAATCATAATTCATTTCTTCAATATTCCGTTTTAAAGAGGTCAATGTAATACGTACTTACGTACTACTTCTATTACTTCCATAGATCTGTAGTCTTGAAAGGAAAATATTAACCCTTTAATGATGCATAAAACAACTACCCATGACTCACCACTTAACAAAATCAAAAGTTAACGTAATGCATTTCTTGTGATCATGAGAAAGGATCAATAAAGCTTTTCGAGTCAACATATACAATATTTTGATTTTGAATGTATCACATCACAATCATAGTAATGGAAGTTCTTGCATACATATTAGAAAAGTTGTACTTCCGCATCAACACTGCGTAATGTTATTATATTATATTGTTGTTTGTGAGACAGACTGGTAGAAATCGGACATTGACATCAAGTCAAAAAGTGTTTTGTAACTACTACTTATTACTATTGTAGAAACGAAGTTTATGTATATGCACTGGCATTCGGTATTTTTACCCCCTGTTTATTACAGCACTTGATTCGTATGCGTTGACTGACGAGAAATATTTTATTTTTTATTAGTTTCTAGTGTACTTGTACGCTATTTATCACAAGGAGCATCATGATCTTTACATTCCAATACAATAAATACAGGGCGAGTTTACGCACTTACAAGTTTAACCTTTTGGTTTTTTATATCAAATCTAATGACATTTTTCACGTGTTATAATTATTATTAATATTTTAAAACATACGTTAGGTACTTATATAAGAATAAGCATTGAACTTTTAAATAATAAAGATAATAGCGGACATTATAAAATACATTTTTCCAATTTTTTCAGATCGTGTAATAAACTGCATAAATAAGCAAACATTAGGTATTCCGTACGAAAATTGGGGCTTAAAACTTTCGCAATTTGTCCTTATATTTTTTAACTTTAATTTTCCGTACGGAGTTACATACATAGAAAATGCGAGGGTGATTAATTTGAAGTGAACAATAATGACGTAACATACCTATGTGTGGTTTTGCAACACATTGCAAAACCGGAAAATATTGAAGATTTACAAACGTACCTAACTCAATTGCTTATTGCTCGACTTCAAGAAAATAAGTGCTTTCAAACCTACTTACATATGAGAAATGTATTCTAGTTATGCAAGGTATTTTAGTTATGAATTCTCGTATAATTTGTTGTATTCCTAAGTATACATCATACATGCTAATAGCTTACATACAAGTATTTATGTATCCGTATCACTTTATAAAACAATTTGTTTGTTCGAAGCGATACGTAATGAATATTATAATGCATTGAACTCGAACAACGTATGTGCGCAGGAAATATTATATCATCAATAAAACAGCATTTTTTTATATAAGTATATCAGTTACTTGACTTGAACTTTCTTGTGCTAGATATACTTTCTCTCCCTGTCAATATCAGTTACTTTCACGTCTCTAAACTTTCAAGATGACGACAATTGTGAAGTTTTACATTGGTTATCAACCGTATATCTTACACTTTGCGAATGACTGACATGCTCTCTACTCTCTGGTGGTTTGCTGATCGAGTACAAAAAATAGCTGAAAGAAGGTTTTACTTTTGTCATGTTTTTGTGATTGTCTTGTCTCCTCAAAGCCACATAGAGAAAACTACCATTTTAACGTTTCACAATAACAAAGTACCAAACTTTTAAAACTCGGCTAAAATAAATGTGCCCTATTGATTATTGTTGTGATAGTAAAACCTTGTCTTAATATAAAATGTGAGTGACAGCTCTGGTTGGTGAACAATACATTCATTATTGACAAGTTTTTACCTCTACGTTCTGTTCAGCTTTTCTCCGAGTTATATTTTGACACGATTGTCTTGTTGAGGAAGCCCACCATATTCCAAATTCCAAGGCTGATCTTGGTATTTTTCTTTATTGAATTTCAAAACAAGCAACGTAAGCAATATATAAGATTTCAACGATTAATTGTTTTTGATAAACAACAATAAAACATTTGATTGGGAAACGTGTTTGACGAAAAACAAAACTACTTTATACGTAGTGGACAAATATGACAGGTATCGCGTGAGAGTAGTCATCAACTGAATTGTCTCTCTGCTTTACTGCTGCCCACACAAACTAGAGTCAACCAAATTGTTTTCCCCCGAATTGATTCTGATTCTATACTATACCAAATCCATTTTTTTATGTTCTAGTATATACAATAACGTACGCATTTTTAGAAGTATGCGGCCACGTATATAATACTACTAGTTTTCAACTTTACTTAATAGGTAAGTGTATTAATAGAGAAACCACATATATTATACGGTTATATTCTTATATAAAATGTTTTATTCTTACTTATTTCATTTGTTTTATACTGATTGCTAGCTTGTATCCAACCTATAAAAAAATATTTTCTGGTGAATCATCATCCATATTTCATATCCATCCTTTTCTTCATTCCACGTGCGAACGGAACAATTCGAAACATCAACAATCAAGCATTTTATGAGTTTGCTGTTGTTTGCACAATCTCTCGCTTTTTTAACTTCCAAGTTTTTACTTGCGTATTTATTATTTACACGTGCGTGTTAGTGCACACAACATTCTCGTTATCTTATGTATATGTAAATACATATGTATTATGTATGTATTGTTATCATAATACGCTGGTTTTTTGACGTTTTCACATACATACATACATTCATTCTTGGAATTTAAGATTCAATACTTCCCAGTTTATGACTTTATTCTAGCTGGTATACATGTGTTACTACATTTGCAAATTACTACATGCCTTCATTAACATGAAACGATTTCTTTATAACTAATGCCATCCTCTCTCCCATTTTACCCTGCTATGCGAAATCACTGGAACTTCTAAAAAAATGTAACGTGAGATTATCATGATGAGATTCTTCGGATTTTTTTTTGCATTCTCACGAAAACTTTATGGCAACTTAATACATAAATATGTAAGTAACAAATACAAACAAACTATTCTCAGGAGTCATAAAGCTTTCTGGATTGGACATATATGCTATTTTGTTGTTTATTTGTTATTTATAATTATAATATAAGGAAAGTTTTTTATCCAAAGCAGCAGGCTCATTAAACAAGTTTAAACTTTTTCCTTTTCAAGCCATGCCAGTCAAGTGTATGCATAATCTGGCATGTTGTTATTTTACCCAAATAATGTACACTTCTCAAAATACACATACATAAGCAAAATTCTCAGTTAATACCTATAAACTACACAAATTTTTAAAGTGGAAATATTTATGCCACTTTTAATCAAAATGTAAAAACTTTAATTTGCCTGATAAAATCCAAATAGCAAAGCAATAGACTTGCTTATTTGGGCTATTAACATAACGGCACCTACATTACATTATGCATCTATGTGTAGTAGGAAAACAATAGTAGTATAGTATGTAGTTACTTAAAATTACATGTATGGAGAATATTATCGTGTATTCAATGTTCACGACAGGTTTTGATTCTTACGCTTTGATGCTCTAATCCAATTTATTAAATAATGTTTCCACGTGTTGGATTACATCCCCCAAATCCCCCCGCTGGTTTCGGCAAATACGATTCATTTCGTTTGAGCAAATTTATGATCATGGCAGGTGAAAGTACATGGTGGAATTGGAAATGGATTTCATTCTATAATCTGGGACAACTTGATTTAAATGCACGTACACAAAGGACAAGGACATTGCTTAAATTTAATTACTGGAACATAAATAAATGCTTAAGTTAAAACTGAAAGCTTTTTGTAGCTGTAAATAAATGGTAAAGTATTTCAGAGCAGTTACTTACTATTCTTCTAATGAATATATCACATTAATTAATTATTCGTGTACCAAATGCTTGCTATGCTTTTACACTAATGGGTCGTGGGTCATTAATGTTAGTGTAAAAAGTGTTTTTGAAAGTTACTAATCTTATCAAGAAACATACGCAACGAATTTGTTATGTGGAAATTTCACAAGGAACATGATAATTTGTTGTTCAAACTCGAAACAAATTATCCTTAATCAGTGACATTGTAAATGTAAATTGATGCCATGATGCTAGTGTAATTTAGTAAAAAGACATATTAGGTATTTGAGAAAGACAGTACATCGATAAATTAGTAAATAATGAAACGAACTTAAATTATTTGCATAAAAAATATAGGCAAAAGGACGTCTTGGAAATTATTTATCATGTTCTTATTTACCTATTTTAATTATTGAATACATTAACAATAAACGCTTTAGAATGAAATTTTCAACCACAAAAAGCCAAAAAATCATTATAACAGTGGATGTTCCAGTGAGTTTTTTCGTCAGACACACGACTATAAGTGGAGTGTGTTTTGAAACTTAAATAAATAATTATGCTGCACACTACTAGCTTTTAAGATGACATCAAATGATTTCACAAGACTTGAGCTCTAATTCATAATAATGAGTATAGTTATGGGTTTGTCTCTACATTATACATAATATATATATACATATGAACTGAAAACCAACACAGAAACCTCAAATTCTCACGACTTATTCACATAATGGTAGCTTCGCAGTTACGCAGTATTTTTGGTTTGATGCGATAAAACAAAAAGCAAAGCTTTTCGTTTCAAGTTGTGGCGAATACGCAATTAAAAGGGGATGATGCCTTATGCGACTGTGGTGTGTAAAGTGACTTGAGTTTAAAGGGCAGCATGTAAATTTAAATTTTGACAAGCTACATCAAATTGGCATTATGCACAGAATTAAAGCATTCCCAACCAAGTATATAATATATTTTTACATAAAAGTATATTCACAAAAACAAAGTATATAGTATGTATAGCTTCAGTAGTATATTATATGTGTATTCTCTGGTTTTTGTCAACCAGTGCAGTAGATTAATGTTCCATTCGCTTACTATTTATTTCCCAACTTTTTGTCATTATATTTGTCTAGGGTGCTTCAGTCTTGGAGGCTTGAATCCCGAGTTGTACAAGACAAAGACGGAATTAGAAGATGACGATGGGATGGAGTACTCTGAGAACCATGTTGGCCGTGTTTGGTTTGGATTGGAATATGATACAGCATCTGAGAGACTTATTGTTGCTCTGATAAAAGCTCGCAATCTACCTGAATCTCGAACTGCTGGTTCATCCTGTAACTCTTTTGTTCGCGTCGCTTTATTCCCGGATGAGAGACGAACACTTCAGTCGAAACCAAAGAAGAACACCAAAAATCCTCACTTTAATGAAACCTTTGGTTTTCAGGTAAGCAAGTACATACATATGTAACAGGAGTGAAAGGGCCGGGCACACATTATTTTGTGTGTGTGTATAGTGCATTCTTTAGTAATGGTACTTTTCACTTTTGTTTCTCCTCTTTTCCTTTTTCCTCTTTTCATTCCTTTCCATTATTTTTACATTTATGTGCTTTTATAGCAATCTGGGTGATTATGATCTTATAAATTTATACACACTACTAGTATAAATTATTTAGTTTACTATATAATATTATCTTGGAGAAACATGGAGGAAAATTAAACCCCATATATTTTTTTATATCTCTATAAATTGTAAAAGTGCACTTTTCATAGAATGTAAATATATATTTATTTTATATATAATACATACATTACCTATGATATTGAATATAGTCCTATACATGGCCATGTCTACCAATATAAGATATTCCACCTTTTCCCCCTTTTGCAAATTTACAGAAAATAACTTAGAAAAATTTGGTATTGGAGTAAGCGACTGTGACAGACTTGTTATATATCTAGGCGAACATGCATATGTTACAATTTATATCATGTCAAGTTGACGTAAGCCCCAGCAGAAATGTAACCACTCCTTTATGCGCCATAAAACATTAACGATATTTTTTCTTCAGATCAGTTCAGACAGACTACACACGTTGGAGGTTGGACGTATATGGTTGTGCGCTTACATAAAGATAAGGCTACATAAAATGTACATGTCATAAAAATCCTTTTCTAATGATGATAGTGTGAGAGATATACATCATCATCATCTTCACAAGATATAACGCGAAGCATACTGATATATCAAGTTAATGTACATTTTAGGACACCGTTTTTTCTACAAAACTTTCCCAGATGAGCGTAATGACATGTCGCACACGTGTTAATATTTTTCAAAAAAAAAAGTAGTAGAAAAGCACCTCCACTCATTCATGTGCACCACTTAAAGTAATGATATTTTGAAGAACTACTTTTCAGTTTTCCTCTCTGGTTCATCTCATTTTATTCTCGGATTTAATATTTTATTTTTGTTATGCCTGAAAGGATACTCTTTGAACATCTCATATCCTGTTACAGGTAAAATGATAATTTCATCTTGTGCCATCACAACCGATGAAATTCGAAAGCTGTTCCTTGTCACAATATGTATGCTAAAAGTAGGCACCAATGTAGGTACGCGATATGTATATGAGCATATAATATACTGATGTATTGTATTGTGTTCAATGCCTACATATATTTATGAAGTCATACATGTACATAATAATACACAGGTAAATAGGGTTGTTAGGATTTACAATACAAAACATATATGCCTGCAGTACATAATACATCAGCCTATACGAAAGAACAAAGATTGTTCAGATTGAATTCTCTGTACGAAGTTTTTCTACTTTTGTCTACGTAGAAGATTTTCTTTTCGATTCCATGGATGATAGCTCACTTTTCTGACTGAATCATATTATTATGTTGAATTCCAGTTCATTTATATGCATGGATAAAAGTTTTCCGTCTATACTTTCTCTTTTCACCTGTCCAATGTCATTTTAAGGACAGATGCATCAGTTTCACAAAAAGGAACATATATAATATGATGAGAACATACACGATGAAAAGTATATATAATACAATGTAATTGAGACACACAGAATTTTAGGTAAGTCTTCCGCTTTTGATTTTCAATATCTTTCTGAAAGGAAAGACCTTCCACTCCACTCAACACGACTACATGTGGTGCGGTGAGTGATGACGGTGGCTGTGAATGGCATCTTCTTCCAATGTTTGCATGATACATATCTACCACCATACAATCACCACATTTTCCACAACACACACACACACACGCAGTAAGTAGATCTGCCATCATGATGAAAAAAGTGCAATTACAGTTAAATACACTTTTGTACTTCCGATTGTTGTATTATATATATGCAATGAAATTTATTACATGAATATAATGTAATATAATAATCATGAGCCAACGTCCTTATAGGTAGAATATGTCAACAACGAGCAGGCCCCTCCCTGTCGCTCTCTCAGTTTTTTTGATGACCTCATGCATCATGGTCGTTGTGACTTGGTTGCTAAATTAATATACATCAAATCTTACACAATGCTGTTCATGTTCTGAAGAAACAGGAAAACTAGGAAAAAGAAAATGAAAAATTGAACAACAACAATACTTTGATAGGTATAGATGAAAATGTTTTACGTATATAATATATAAGCATACATACATATACACAGTTATACATGAAATTATAAGCACGAAAAAAAGAAGGAACTGTAAAAATATCAAAACAAAAATCTTTGTCAAGTACAAGGTTTTTAGACGTGTAAAAGTCAAAATGTAGCTTGAAATGCAAAAAGAGCTTTGCCATAAGTTATGCCGTGTGATGGTGACGGCTTTCCAAAAAAAGTAGCTAGTGGAATTTTGGTACGGCTTGACATCTCTATTTTTGCGACCTTCACCAAATGTCATTTCCAGCAAGATGATTTTAAAGTAAAAACGAAACCGTAATACCATTTTACCACATACATCGCCACGTAATTGTTCCAATAACAGAAGCTATTTGTGCAACACGTGTGCGTGATGCGTATATAACTCGTACATTTACTAACTAAATTGTTGGGAACCAAATACTTGTTAGATAAGTGTGAGATGACTTTCCTCAAGGTCAACTATTTAAAACCCCAAAAAGGATTTCCATTAGATTTAAAAGAAAGGTATATGCATGAAAGGGTTTACCTTGTCATCTATCGATCATTGTTTTTCGGTGGTTTAGTCAAAACTAACGGAATACGAAATTTTGTTCGCCGAGTTTTCGACTGACAGTGTTTTTCAATAATTCAATCTGAAAGTTTGTGAGATTTTTTATTTATTTTGTGGCAACTTAAAAAAAGTGTAAAAAGTGAGAAACTTTTTTTCATACTACGAGGGTAAGCCACGAAGGTCCTTCAAGTAGTTGCTATCTTTTCAAGCACGATTGATTACACATTTTCAATAGTATACGATGAAGGATTTCCTTTGATAAAAATGTGTGGTATGCATCTATTTGGATGGTTGAGAGAGTGTGACATTAAGATTGAAGAGTTGCCTAAAAAAATGATAATGGGGTTTCTATATTTTGAATTTATATTTTGTTACCATACATATTTTGTTTTTCAAAACATATTACGTGTTTAAGGTTGTATGCAAATGTATTACGGTATAAAACATACATAGTAAAAAATATCATTATCATAATCACGTACATATAGTACATTAGGTACTTATAAACCAAGTGAATTACATGTTTGTATTCATATTCCAGCAAATTACGATAACATACGTTTATTTTTACAGGTTTTTTGAACAAAAATGTTACCTAATTAAGGAAAACTTTTACCATGATTTATTTTGTTTTCAAACCCCATCATGAACATTCCCACAACAAACTACAATAATAATGGGGTGCAAAGAAAAGCATTCCCAGAATTCTCAAAAATAAACATGTTTTTATGTCGGATGTTGACTTTATTTGATGCAGATCTCACAAGCATCGCTAAGCGAACGATCTTTGAAACTTAGTGTCTATGATGTGGATGAAAGCAGCAAGAAGCACAGTCTAATTGGATATCTAATTCAGCCTTTAAAGGATATTGATTGGTCTTTTGGGAAGCAGGTATGTAAAAGCGCATTCATAACACTATCAAATTTATTTTATGTATTATTATTACCGTGGTATAAACTTCTAAAAAGTCCATTTTATCCTTTTTATGCATAGGTAATTGTCGGTTTTCTATCCAAAAAAAACCTTATTAACTTGCCTATATAAGCTTTTATCTCTTTGTTACTTAAATTCTATTTACTATATGAAAAGTATGCATGGAAAGTAGTTTATCCAGCTTATAGTTGACAGTTTATATACATGTTTGTACAGGCACAGTCAATATTTAATCAGACTTCCTCGTGCATTTTTTTAATGCTCATTTGATGGCAAGCGAAGCGAATTCCTTGACATGCTTATTGTGCAAATTCCCCAAAAGGAAATGAAATGAAACACATATGCCCTTAATTAATTCCAATTCAAGGTTAATCAACCGTGTACCTCCGTACAACAGAACAAAAGAAGTCGAATAGTAGTAAGAAGAATCAACAAGAGTCTTTCATATATTGCTAGTGATTTTACATCGAGTTGACTTCAAATCAATTATTGACGTGCTGCAAGCTGCAATAAAAGTTAACCTTTAATATGTCTTTCCAAGTACATTGCCTACGTGCGTAGGCATGTCTACATGTACATACATGTATACTGTATTAGACATGTCAACTTATAGAAATTGTTCATCGAAGACTATTATTTCATTTATGTAATTTCTCATTGCGGGCTTGAATCAAAAACCGTGAATAGGCATTTTGCTTTTATGTACTTCCTTTCTTCAATTCCTTTAACACATTTTCGGAGAATATTTTTGCTTTACTTTCTCGAGTAACTTTTATTTGAAACGATCAAGAAAGCATGTGATATAATTAAATACTGATGGCTGATATTGCAAAATGGAAGTAATTCAAGCTATTCAATTAAATAAGTTCTGTATAAATATAGGTTCATGAACTCCACGCCATGTCCCTCATACTTTTTTTTGATCGCATGTAAACCCTTTAGGCATTATTACCGGGTAGGTAGTTACGTCAGAGTCAGAGGACAAAATACGGACATCATTTCTGGCTAAAATACATTGGTATATTTTCTATTACAACGGTACAAATGAATTACTTTTGTACTTTCATGCGAATCTTGTTTTTCATTTACGTCCATAAAATTGACACACTGTATACACGGCATCTATCTAAATAACGAATATACCTACCTACCATAATCGCAACAGGGGAAAGCAAGAGTTCCTATTTGCTTTATCCAATGTATTCCTATATTCCTGACAAAGAGCAAATTAATTTCTTGTTTGCTAACACCACCAGTCATTAGTTAGAAATACTCTCAGCTATATAGCTATTTTCACAAAGATAAATAATACATTTTCACATATAAAATAGGTAGTACATAATATACTTTACAGATGTACATAGTAATATATCTACCGTAACCACATGTACCCTTTCATTGTGTTGCCACTAGACAACTTTTGCTCATTTTGAGTGAATGATTAATCGATTCATTCCATGTCATAGCCATAATGCCTTGTCAGTATGTGGTGATGTGGTAGCCGATGTATGTATGAAGGTATCTAAGTAGAAATACCTAGCTCCTGTGTGGTGGAAGCAAGAAATAAAATCTGTATAGCAAACTAGGTAGCAATGAAGAGGCAAGCTATAATCCTTCATAAAATTGGCACATTTTTTTGTTACTTTTGATAGTTTGCTGGGATTGCTAAATGGATTTATCTTAGCCTTTACGTTAAGTAGCTTTACGTCATGGGAAATTGTTGGGTGAAAGCAAAAGCATATTATTGCAGGAGATATACTTGCATTACTTTTACAAAGTGTTTTGCTGCCGTATATTTATATCATGACATACATAAATAATACAAACATATTCATATTCTTATTATATGTCTAGGATGATAGGAAAATGTCAGCGTTGCGTTTTTACTTTCAGTGTATTCACCTCTTGAAAATCTTTGCACAGAATTAGTTTTACAAAATTTTGCAAGTCATTTCCGGGTTGGAAAAATATTTTTCAGTCTATAAGTTGGATATACTTACCTATATAAAAGCTTTGCGATATTTTGTGATGCATTCTAAACTTTACTAGTTTCTATAGTAAAAACTTGTTATAAGAGTTTGTTTGTATCTTCCTACAACTCAAATAAACAATTTGTATTTCAAGGAAAAGTTTTTTGTTAAAAATTGATCCCGTATTTACTGCAATTCAAAAGAAAATTACTTACATATTTTATCTGTAAGTTTCGATTTATTTTTCATTGTGCCCATTTGAGTAGTGTATTTTTTGCAAGTTTTACTTCAGAACGAGAAGAAGGCGCTGCGTAAAGTGTAGACTCCTGGATATTGAATTTTATTGGAAAGAAACGTTGAACTCATTGTATAATATGTATGTATATAGATGGGGTCCATCCATATGTGCGAGGATGCAGATATGCGATTTTTTATTCACAGATATGGATACCACATTTGAAATAAAAACTTAGCAAAATATAAACATTTTTATTTCAAATGTATCTGCTTTTAAAAATATCTTATATTATGAACAACAGTCGTATAACAATAACAATATATTTTTTACCAAAATAATTTTCACTTTTTCTATTCAATGTCAATATTAATAATGCATACAATTACTACACCATATTTCTATTAACCTTTTTGGAAATAAATCCCTCGCCACTAAAAATACTCTTGTGTGCCTTGTTCCATTCAGCCGGTGACTAACTGATGATATGTCGGAGCTATGTACATTTAGTCTTGCTTTTAGGTAAAATTTTGTATGATATGCTTCTTATGAATGTTCGTTGTATGAATTTGAAGATTTTTTATTTGCCGAATTTCAGGAAAACATTAAAAATCGCACATTTGCATCCTCGCAGACATGCCATAGATTCATGTAGACAGTAGTATTTCTAACAAAGCAAATATAATCTGCAATCCTTTACTATTATGCATAGATACGTTGGATGTGCTGTGAACAGGAAAAATTGAGAGAAAAAATCACAATCTTGTATCAGTACAAAAATTAATAATAACAGCTTACGGGTAGAATTAATGAACAGAGCTTTACATTTGCCCATTTGCGTACATTCGTGTATGTGTACCTATATAAACATATTACATCACGTCGTCGTGTGTGTACTTTGTAGCTTCCTAAATTAATGTTTTCCAGGGTTTCGGACCGACTAATGATAACTAACTATATGCTCTTATATTCTTACCACAGGTGTTCAAAGAGGATTTGTTGAAAGATAATGGCGAGCTTTCACCAAACATTGGAGAAGTTTCAGTTTCTCTCTGCTACAACGGGAATATCTCACGTCTCACAGTTAGCGTCTTCGAAGCACGAGGGATCAAGGTGAGTTGATGAAGCAGTTTGGAAATATTTTTCTGCTTCATTACTTCATACTATTACGCGTGTAATCAAGAATATATCTTGTTGTAATTAATAGAACTGTGGTCCATTCATACTCATGCTATACAAAATACATATATGTATCCTTACATATGCAACTTTTTTTTATTATCACATAAATGAATACCGTGCCATGGCTTTTAACGTCGATTTTCTATATAAATCCCATGTATCTTTTGCTATTCATAAAGATACACATCGAAGGAAATGTACGAAATAATAATAATTATTAGAACGTACATATACGTACATACATACATATATGGGAAGCCCCATGCTACGTTGCTTTGTTGCTTTGATAGTCAACCAATGAAGCACGTAATTTGGGAAAAAATTAAACATTACCATTTTGATTACTTTTTTGGTTGGAACAAATATACATCCCACAATGCAACTTTCAATACTCTCCTCTCACGTTCTTAAATTGTGGCAATTCGCCAAACTCCGTTATCCACTTTACCTCCAGCATTAACTTATAGGGCATTCCTCGTCGTTCGTTACGAAACCACGCTCCATGGCCTATTTCCGTTTCCATAAACTCCATTAACGTAGAAGTACAATATAGGTAGCTAATTTGTAATTATTAAAACGTTGCGTAATTCAACAATACCTAGAGAATCCACAACAGTACATGTTTTTGTTTCCCACAACTAACATTTACGCAGAAATTTTGGGTATGCCCAACTTGTAAAGATTTCACATGGAAGCTATTATTATTATAGCCTATTATCGCTTGTACGTATTGGACCAGGAAAACGATTACTATACTGTAATGATATAAACTATAACATATTAACAATCATGATAAATTTAATGTTTTTTATAAAAAACACACATTAAGTATATACACAGATGTTGCCAACAAAATTTTACTTGAAAACCAACAACAACATTGTAAAGTGTCGATGGATGCAAGATTTTTTCTTATTTGTTAAAAAAAATAATAGGAAACAATACAGCATCCTTACTTTCATGATATTATTTACGTAATTGGATAGCTGAAAGATGTTGTTCAGCAATTTAGGTCATATTATTATTATTTTTTATTATAGTCATGCTAGGAAGCAATAGCAAAATAGCATGGCACGGTGTTGATGGTGAAAGTGTACATATTATCGAGCTGCAAAACGTCTGGTTTGATGTTTTTCTGGCACGGATCCTTTATGTGCTTCACAAAGTGCTATTATTATTATGATACTTTCTCTGAACAGGCTTTCAAAAACGCTACCTCCTTCTGATAATTTGATCTTGCGATGTTTTTGTGTCTAATAAACAAAAAAACATGTACTAGGAAATATAGTATATTAAGGCACACTGACATGTAATAGAAATATTGTATAAATTAGTGAAGTATTATTGGGAATTTTTATTATTATTAATTTATGTTTTTGTAGTGAAGACGTACATATTACATATTCATAGGGATAGCATGTCATATTCAGTTCGGATGAAAAAGTTTCTGTACAATAATCACAAAATGAGTTCCTTTCTCTCGTTTTCATTTTTGGCTCTGTTCTAATAATCAGTATGCCATTTTTTATCTGGTTCTGGTTGTGTAGTCTCGAGAGTCTGCTTCCGGCCTGTATTGCAAAATTTCCCTGACGCAGCATACCAAAGTAATCAAAACAAAGAAGACAGAAGTTGCACAGGTAAACAAGATTATAACTACCTATATAATAAATGTGCTAAATTTTCCATGATACATTACTGTATTACAAGTTTGGAAAGCGTATAATATTTGATTTTTGTTACCATTTTGTAAATGCGTAATAATGTTATGATATTGATTGATGTATTTTGGGAATTTGTTTGTTTGTTAGGATGAGCGAAAACATGTTTTTTATCCTTTTTTTAATATAAAAATTTTGTGTTGTTTTTTGCTTATATTCCAGTTTATTGGATGCCGAGCCAGTTTTAATGAGAGCTTCAACTTTAAATTGGCAGCTGAGTCATTGGACACAGCTAGTATTTCTATCCAATTGACGTATGCCCAGCCAGGTTATAACAAAGGTATATCTGGTCAGGGTACGCTACATGTTTTGTCACTTTTTTCTCTAAACTTTCTTCATCTTTGCCTCTATGTAGTAGTGCTTTTACGTGAATTAAAACATATCATCCTTATTGTTTCCGTATATCTGTTTTCATTTTTATTTGCGTCAATATTGAGTATATTTTTTTACTAACAGTTGCACACATTTTCATCTTGATTTCATGATGGTGCGACGAATGACGTTTGCATATGCGTCATTTGAATTTGTGAACATGTCGAATGTCTTCTCCAATAACTGTGACGCTCAACCTTTCACAAGGGTAGATCAAACCGTTGTATATATTGTGCAACTAAACTCAAACTGCGTAGATCATGAATTTAATGGATTTCATGGATTTAACGTTTAGTGGAAGATTATGCAATTATGAATGTTTTTCGTTACAAAACAAAACAAGATTTGCATGCGCAGAGAAAAAAACATTGATTTACTACTGTAGCGTAATAAAGATGATACAGCGTTGAAAGTATCTATTTAATCATCTGAATAGCAAAACATATACCTACCTATCATATCATCATCATCATCATCATATCTTGTAATAACGATACTCAATATTGGCTCATTTTCATATAACAGTTTTGTAAATAAACTAGTACGCATAAACACTAGTTGAGCAAAAAGTCAACAAACGACCTCCTTTAATTTAATTTCATGTGTTTTTCTTATTTTATCTAAACAGATCAGCACGCTGGGAGAATCGTTCTTGGTTCCTTTATGTTTGCTCGAGGTAAAGGTTTGGACCATTGGACTGAGATGGTATCAAAACAAGAAAGAGCAAATTCAGTACTGGCATGCCGTCTCTGAATAGAAGGGAAAGCAACAGATAGCCTCCTCCCAGTACTTTTACACAACTCTTATGTCGGTATATGTAGAAATTAAAGTCGGTCGGTTATGTTTCTTATAAACATATACATACATATGTACCTACTAAGATGTTGTATAGCTATATACGTATTAAAACACAAAACTGTTATGTAATATACATATATATATCACTACTACTTTATTCATTTCTCCATCTCGATCTCTGCTCTGGTGAGACAACTTTTATGTATTTTCCACGGATAGCAAAGCAGTGCATCGTTTATAGTAACAACACACGTAAAGCCTACCTAATGGAATTGGATATGAAATAAGAGGAAAAAAAGAAGTCGTGTAGTCAAATAAATATATAGGGAAGTAAAAATCTGTGAAGCTGAGAATTACAGGTCCTCTGCGTCATGTGAAACATCAAAAGCGAAAGTACTACTACTACTTTGTATGCCAAACTGGAAATACAGTTTTTCATAACCTACAATGAGAGTATGGGAGTGACATTATTATTAATGTATAATATGGAATACGAAATAACCATATTCTTGAATTTTTAAAGTAGAGCAGGAATATATAGCATAATACATATCCGTAAATTAAGAAGCTTTCATCGTTATTACGTATTAAATTAAATGGAATCTACTTTCCGCGCTGTAGATGTACATATTATTAAGCTTTTCTACATCATTACAAGTAACATATAGGATCAAATTACATAGTCATATTATGGTTATTATAGAGCAGTTTGTAAGTTGGTTTTTATCCCGGTATCACTATTATTATCATCATCATCACGCTTTCATTTTTAGTCTTCTCAACTTTCTCTCATATTAAATCTTCCATGCTGTGTGTGTGTGTGTGTGTTATTGTTGGAGTAGTGACCCCTTGAAAAACTCCGTGACATCGGTGAAATATATTTTGTATGTATGTGTGTTTACATTTTGCCCCCAAACTATGGAACTATACTCCTCTAGTTTGATCTTTCCACAAGAAAAGATCACAAAATATCCAAAAATGCAGACACAGCGGTTTAGCAAACCAAACAAACCAGAACTGAAATTTGCAAAGGAAAACTTGTATACATATTGTTGTCGGAGTTGAGTGTGAGTGTGTGTAATATTTTTAGAATATAAAGACTACAGTAGTACATGTACATATTATGCATGTATCATGTATAGCAGTTCTCCATCAACCTTATCGTCGTTACATCGCATACACGTTTACATAAATAGCAACTAACATAAGTAATATAGACGTCTACACGTAATAATAAATGTAGTATTTATACTATGCTCACCTTATTTCCCACACATCACGCATCGATCAGCACGTGAAGTAAATATTACAACAGGCGGAGGATAAAGTCCAGGCTTGGTGGGCTTTTGTCATTATTATTATTATGATGATGTAACAGTAGAAAGTTGTTCTTTTCACCTTACATTCATTTCGTGCCTATCCAATTCCACTTTCCCCAGTATTTCTACATTACACGTGACTCGTCGTGAGTATACACAGAGAAAAATTCGTTATTATTTCTCTAGTGTTCTCACATTTGCTTCGCTTGATTCATTAAAAGTGATTGTTTTCACTTTTATGATTTCCTCCTCTTTGACGTAATGATGTAGATATGCTTCCTTTCTGCTGTTTTCATAGTGTAAATAAAAAGGTGAAAAAACTTGAAAGTGCATGCTCTGTTGCTCTGCCTGGAAAGAAGTATGTCAGTAGTAATGATAATATAATGATGAAAGTATTGTGTGTAAGCATTAAGACTAGCAGAAAGAAAAACATAAGCCGGGCCCGTAAACTATGTATCACATAACTCAATAATGATGATGATGCACCAAAAGAGTAATGTATTTTTAGAAAGAAACATTTGGTAATCGTGTCCTTTTGCATGCATGCAACCCTTCAGCTACATAGTTATTATGTTTAGAGATCTGTTGATAAAGTCATGCCGTTAATTATTGTCTATTAACTCAACTATTTAGAAGTACCAAGAAAATGTAAAATAATAATATGTTATAATATATATATATATGCGGATAATGAGACAGTTAACTTTATTTACGCCTGTGGGTGAAGGGAAGATAGAAGATATGTAACTTGTAGGTGTATAAGTACGTCACATGAAAGAAGAAATAATTGCCTCTACAGATATACTGGTGACCTGGAATATAGTATCTAATGATAAAAGTGAGTCAATTATGACACGAATTTTCCTTTACCTGAAGAACGTGCCATGTATGTACATACATGTTACATGCGTTGGTTTTAAGTAAATTATTAAATATATACTTATACAATTTAATTAAGTGAAAGTTTTTGCATCAATATTTGTACACAATATTATGCTTTTATTAAGAAATAAATTACAGTAATATTACGTGACACAAAGGTGGTGGAGCATAGCCCGATTTTAAAGGCATTATTAAGTTTAAGTGTCACGATTTGATATGTTTAGTTATCACAAAAATTAAACGTCCAATGGTTGAGGAAACTAAATTGTAAGAAGAAAATGTAGACAAAATTTGTCGGTATATGTTAATATTATAAAGATACACATGTATGCAATTATACTGAAGTCAAAATGTCCGATTGTCGTAAAAAAATAAACAATTAATCTTAAGCCAAAATTTTATACATAAATATTTATTCAAGCATTGTAGTACTGAAATCCGTAGTACTCATAATTATTCTTATTCCCATACCGTAATTATGTGGATAACTAATTAAGATCTTTGCTAAGTAGACATTATTTTTTTATGTATGTAAGATGAACCTTACAGATATGATGAAAGGTATAGATTGATTGATGTTAATTTCTTTACAAACTATGAGGTTCATAATCCGAAGGAACTATTTAATTGCACGTATATTTAGAGCAATGAAGCATCCTCATGAAATGCTTATTGATTCCACCAAGTATTTTTTTATTTCTGTTTTTAGCATTAGCATATGTAGATGAATCTACTTTTTGTCAAACTTTCTCTTAACTATATCTTCTTTAGAACATAATTTACTGATTGTAAACGCACACACCTCAATTAATAATATGAAAAGTTATGCAAACATAAATTTGTAACCCATGTTTGTGCAAGTGCAAAAGTTGATGTCCGATATCCGAGGTCGTTGATATGGTAACGTACTAGTGTTTTAAACGTACCTATGTGAAAATATAAGCCTACATTTTATATCAACATTTTAGCAATCTCCTATGAAATTTATAAGCAATTCACCGTGGAAATAATAGGATTTTTCCAAATATTTAGGCATTAAATGCATGCTTTCATTTTTTATCAATGCATTTATATTTGTTTACAATTTGTTTGTAAAAATTTCTAGCTAGCTACCAGTCATCTAAAAACTGCTTAAATTTTATATTACCACATATTACTTCAAGGTCAAGATTTTAAATTATATTATTTGCATTCTTTTTAATTTGACACATGCATAAATAAATATATAAATGACAGGATATAGTCCTTGAGTCTTACCCTGCCCCAGAAATCATTTTAAATTTAAGTTTGTAGTTCCATATGCATACCTGCTGAGATTTATGTTTTAACAGAAGAAGAATATTATTAGTACTGAAATATGTAAGATATAAATGCGTGTGTAAAGTTGAATGTCGGTAATTATTGATGACGAGGATGATGACTTAACAAGAAGTCCACATTTTGATACTCAAGGGACGAAATTAAAGTAAATGTAAGTAAATAAATATGTACATAGGTGCAAAAAAAATCAGACACAAATTATAATCAAGAAAATTAATTTCAATCGTATTACAAATGGATATGTGTCGCGCAGCAGTTGTTAAAGTTATCAAATATTGTATTCAGTAAACGCGATGTATGCATGTCCGTTATCAAATACTGTATTGTCATTTTATCGACCTGATCAAAAATAAGTGAACCTCGGAGTGACATGTAGGTATGTTTTATAGCTATAATGTAAGTTACATTATGTAACTTGTAACTGTATATTAATTTGTACGTAGCCCATATGCATTTCAGCATCTTTTTAAAATTTGATGAATTAGTTTAACCCAGATACAATAATGTGCTAGTTGTATGAATACGGCATGAATTAGTGAGTGACATTTCAAATGTTGACGATATCAAAAAATCCAACTAAAATAGTTGTACTTTGATTTTTGTATGAAGCTTTAATTATTTATTGTTATTACAGTAAGCAAAACTTAACCTCTATCCAATTTAACCAATGAGTAGTTGAGAAATTGGACGTGTTTAATAAAGTACTTGAATTTAATAAATTTGTTGAACCTCATTCTCAAACTTTATTTACAATAGCATAAAGCGAAATATCTATCTCATGCTGCATATTCCAGTCCAATATTTGTTTGCTGTACAAGTGCATTTGAGATAATTCTAAACAAAGATGCCTATGCCCATCAATCCAATTACACCGAATATTTTATGTGGCAAGTATGTCCATGCATGGGGGTAATTCAATAGATCACAAAGTAAAATCAGGATCATAAAAGTTACAATGTGACAAATGCTGAAAATAAAAAAATTGTGACAAAGAAGAAATAGTTTCGGATGATTAATTTATTGGAACATGAAAACACTATTTATATGCATTTTTCTGAAAATTTTCATAAGATTTTCATGATTTTACCAGCAAGCGAACCAAAATAACGATTATGAGAGTACCGTGCGTGGGTGGACATGCGGGCCACAAAAGGACCACCAATTTTAAACATCTGTCTGTCTGTTGTACATGTTTTATGAGACTAACCAGAAATTGTAATTTCAATTACAGCTTCAGTCATAACCCTAAGCACATTAAAATATTTGTGAAAATAGGCGAACCCGTATCATCATTATTACGTTGATTTAGCAAATATTATCCCGCTTATCCAGAAAAATTGCACGTCTATCAACCAAAACATAGCATAACATATGTCATGATGTGTAATAGAACTTTTAGGACTGAACTGATATATGTTATATGTCCATGTCCCTTGTAGCCAGCAAAATTGCCAGGAACTAAATATGACACTTTGCACTAGATATCGAAGTTCAATAATAATGGTAATTTGTAAATGCTGTGTGTGTAATGGTAATAAATCAAACGAATCTTCGCCGTTATACAATTCGCCGTATCGTTAACAAATTATCTATCAGATGGAGAAATATAAGTTTTACATTGACATATTAAATTGATTGACTGTTAACTTTAAATCGAATGCTAGCTGAAATATCATTTATTCCAGGTTAACGGACTTTTGCAGGTTTAATTGTAAATACGCGGATTTGTGCAAACAAAGAAAATATTTTACGTTTATGCACAATTTACAACAAGCAACGTCTTTTATCATGTTTATCTGAAACTGAATGAGTTCATGTTTATCTGAAACTGAATGAGTTCATGTTTTAAACATGTAGGTAAGTATTAATGTAAAATCGAATAAAATCGATGCACGTTTTCAGTACTCATATCTAAAATTAATTAAATTAAATGAAGTTCATTGCAATTGAAATTAAAGTACTAGATAAAGTAGGTGATACAATGTTCACCTATCAATATCAATGTTTATTATCTACATACGTCATTCTTAGGTAAATAAAAAAGTTTTTTAAAACGTGTAGTACTGTGATCATGATCGCAGTATCACAAAATGTTTAAATAAATAAATTGGGGTATTTTGAGATGCATGCATGTCTTCTCATCTTGTCAGTGCAGTACCCAATTCCAAAATTACTGTCGCCGTCAACTACTTCTTATTGAAACAATATTTTGGATAAAAACTACAACGCAATACAATAGTTAACACCAATTATGATCAAACCTTCTCTGACATCTACAATTTAACATATACCTGTTTAAGCCAAGTTTAAATTTTTTAAATTAAATTCCACCTTGACGTATATAATATCATTATTGATTATATCATACATCATATCATATCATCATCATAAAAAACAAAAAAAGAATACATTTGCTGATGTGATATAATACTACTACGCACACAATATTCGACAAACCAATTGCTGCTTCCATCTCTGAATTATCACATCACATCATTTTCGCTACACAGTATTCAAGTAACAAGTTGTTAATTCACGTACGCTTGTACAGAGATAGAATCAAATAGCACCAAAGCAAAATCTCAAGTAACGTTTCTTTCGTAGGACATGCATATACCTAAATAGATCTTTTACGCCGTATATGTATATAATGCAGCTTAGTATACGTACCCTGACCAACCACTTTTGTCAGTCAATCAGTAGGTGTAGGTAGGTCCACAAATGCACATTATATACAGAAACCATGCATGCAAGAAAATCATCATCATCACAGTCTAGCAAGGAAACAAGACCAAGAGTGGAAGCCATGAAGCAGGCGATCCAAGTCACGTAGGCCACAAGTTGGATCACTATTGTGAAGTGCTTGATGAAATCTTTATATATACATGCATATATGTTTTTTGGTTTGAAAGTCCATGAGATAGTCAATGCTTTTCATATAAAACTATATATACAATATACATTCACCCTGTAAGCATAATATTAGATAGCTACCCATACCCATTATAGATGAAAGATGATATATCCCGTTTACATATATATATATATACTATAATCCATCTGCTGCTGATGATGGTTGAGCACTTGAGCACACATGTGTGTTACAAAGGTGAATGTGGCTCTTCTTGGAGTATAAAAAGTAAAAATATAATTCAGTGAATGTATGAAAAGAAATAACCTCACATGAAAAGTTTTGTTGGGAACTCCTTCATACATCAACCTGCGTTACATTGACGCGTGCATTTAAAAGGTCGAATGGTTCATTTTTACTTCACTCTCTTTTCCTTTTCAAATGCTGGAAACAAAAGGATTTTCCTAAAAATAAGTTCGATAATCTCTTAAACCAATTGTCTTTGGTGTCTGATCTTGGTTCCCATATACTATTTCAAGACTCAACCTTTGTATTACTACAGGTAAGTATTAGTGCAAAGTTCAGTTTACATGCGTATTAATTGGAAAAGGGTACTAAAATAAAACACACAGGTACATATATGAAACAGTTACATGACCTCTTAAAATATCACTCACTAGTCATCTATCCAATTCACCATATTTATCCATTTTAGAAAACGGAACGTTCAAAACATTAAGCAGTTTTGTTAAATGTATTTGTTGGCTATAACTGTTGTGTATGGAGAAAAGGTGCGCAAATGATATACATGTGAAGGGCGAGAGTACTGACGCTGTCAAACAAAAACCAATTCAATCGATTTGATAGTTCAAGTTGTTAGTTGGTTGTGGAAAGACGTGTTGAAATTGGTCTACAAATTTGCCTAAATAAATGCATAAGTCGATAAATTATATTCAAGTGCTAGATCTGTTGCTCATATAGCAGCGCATAGTTGCGGTAGGCGTATTTCTTGCTGTCATATTGCATTCAGTCATACTCACTCCAGAGAAGCTGTTGCAAAATGCGATAACATGAGCTACAAAAGTGAAGCTACACCGCACACTTGACACTGAAACAAAATTATTATCGTAATAGTTCAATTTACGAACTCTGCTACAATACATATATATGTATTTTCCTACATTTGGTTATCCAGGAAGAATATTGCAAAGTGTGAGAGCAATTTAGGTAAGCATCCGTTTCTTGTAGTCATTCCTTCAGTCAGAATTTCCATTTCCATGCCATGTAAAATCCACAGATAGTCTACAGCATTACCTTATTGCTTCATAAAAAATGTTTAAAAAATTATTATGTTTGAAAATAAAATAAAATTCAGAAATGTTAAACTAAACTACTACTGACTACAGTGAAATAGTGTATTTCAGTTAAAAAATTCCAAATCAGTTGTAAGTATTCAAATTTCTATTCATTTGCACAATTGGAGGTTATTGTAAATATGAATAATTATTTCAATGAGATTTTTTTTAGATAGTTAGCGTACTAAAACTTTCCAAGAGTATCTATCAATGTTTAATATAGCCTGGTGTGAAAGGACCTTTTTTATTTGAGTGTTTAATTCTCCAAGAAAAATAAAAATCGTAAATGGGTAGAGTTAAATTTGTAAATATTATTATATTTACATGCATTGCATATTATTAGCGTGAAGTTATAGAGTAGGTTGTGTGATATTACTTTTCTTCTCACCTGTGTTTTTATAATTCACAAACTAATTTTTGACAATGGAAAAAATAAGTGTTCTTAAAATTTTTGGGTGGAGTAATCTTATGTGAAAGTATTTCTTTTTTCTCTAAAACAATAGTTCTGTCAAATTCATCACAAAAGAGAGTCCAAGTAAACCAATGTCAAAATTCATGATGGGAAACCAGCGACAAGTATTAAAGGACAATATAGAGAAGGAGCTGGTAACCAAAATTGAAACGGCCAAGGATGTCCTAACCCAATTGAATAAAAGTCTGGAAATTAGCAAGCAAAATTCTTTGAATGTGAGTAAATAATTCCATATTGTTTCCTAACTTTCTTTAAAAAAAATTATAAATAGCTAACATATATTTATATAATTATTGCAGGCGAAGGACGACATTAGAAGCACTGCTGATGCTATTAAAGAGATCCTTAGTCAACGCAAAAAGGAACTGATAAAGGAAGTGGAGAGCTTGCATAATGTGCAAACCCGTACTTTAAATGTACGCATGATAAAAACAGACAAATATAATTTAAAGTATCATATAAGTAGGTAATTTTAATGGTCTAATTATAATTTATGAACCTCTCATTTATGTCAGGACGCTATGCGATCAACCTACATAACGGTGGGCAAACTGCAAAGCATGTTGACAAATCTTGATTCATTTGACCAGAGCCAGTTGGTTGAACTACAGATTCCACAAGTTAGCATGTAAGTATGCTTTGCAAGTGCAAATACTCATCTCCAAATATTTCCAATCAATTTTGGCTTGAAAACAACTGTATTTATCTTCTTTGTTTTCATAACTAGGACATACTTAATGAGCGAACCAACACAAATTAATGTCGCACTGGAATGTGAAGAGCTAAAGGAGGAAATACAGGAGTGGGGCAATGTAGCAACAGAAGATGGATTCCAATGTTGTTTGACAGCAAAGCTCATTCCACCTGTTTCCGCGTTTAAGACTCCGGCAATAATGCCAGCTTTGGAATCGAACAATGTAATGTCATCTACATTGTGTGCCAACAAAGAAAATCAATTAGTCCCAACAAAAATCAGCGCTGTTTGCGAGGTATATTCCATTCCAACTTTCTATTTTAATATTAATAGTGTACTTTTGCAAAAAAGAAAAGTTATAAAAAATTGTTGAATTGCAAAATTGAAAGTACTTAATATTATTAATATTTTGTTTTTGAACATCTATACAGACCTGCCCCTGGAAAAGCTGGGGCATTGAAAACTGGCTGCGTGGACCAGCCTGCAGAAAAATGTCGGCCGAGAGCTACAACCCCGATGACTTTTTAATAGTGTCTCCATGCTCGGAAATTAGTGATATGGAGGATTTTGTTGTTGCCTCCAAAGAAATCAATACCACTTCAAATCAAATGGACATCGCAGAGCGAGAAATTGAAGCCGATGAATCCGGCAGCAGCATAGTTTGTGTGGAGAAAGACACAGTATCAGAGGATGGTAATTTGTCAACATGGTTAAAACCAAAGAAATCGAAATCATCCTCAATCACCAGTCGCAGCACTTCATTGAAAGAAAATGAGGTTCCCATTAAAACATGTGCAATGATTCTGTCAAGTGACAATAAAACTTTCCTCTCCACTGGAAAGCGAAGTGTGTGCTCAATGGAAAAGAGATGTTTGGATTTTCCTTGTTTGCGCATGGAAGCTGAAAACTGGGTTCACAAAAAGAAAGCCAAGTCCCTTACCTGTCCCTTATCCAGCAAGGCTGGCTGCATTTTGTTGAATGAATCAATCAAAATTAATGCCACCCGCTTATGCCCTTCCAAATCCATTTTGGTTAAAGAAATATCAGCAGCATAAACGCTAATTTTTTAAAGAGCATTTAGTAATAACTATTATATTTTATATTCGTGTTAGGAAATTAAATTTAAGTATAACGAGTAGCATAAAAATAACGTTCCTTCGATAACTATTTTTTTGTCGGATAAATGATAATCAGTTTTTAAAAGCTATAAACGACAAAACTCCTGAGTAAGATTTAATAGAAACGCTTTTAAGATTAAAAAAAAATTTCTCTGTCAGTGATTTTGTTTAGTAATGCATTCATTCAAAAGTAATTAATTTTTTACCCCTCAGAAGCCATTTTAAATTAGATTTTTAGGAGAGCCGCAGAGAATATAAAGATAGGTATTTTTAATTTAGATGTGCATGTAAAATTGTGTAATAACTTTTAAAATTTGAACCGTTTTAGTTTATCTCTGTTCCTTGTTTAGATGATCCAGATTATCTTTTATACTATATAAGACGTGTACCTATTACATCACATAATAACAGACACAACAACTGTATTGAATGTGTACATGTTATTATCCTTTTAAAATTTCAAAAATATTAGTGTAGCGTAACTTATACTTATATTCTTTTGTTATAGCTTTCATTTCTTTTAATAATGTGTACACACAGCCAATATTTGCTGATTTAAAATAAAATACATTCAATATACACATTAAAAACCTCCAATAATAATTGCGCATAGCACTCGAAATATATTATGTATTTCAACTTTCAACGTCTTTGTAAAGACTTGCATACAATTATACACCTTGACTAAGACTAATATATGTATGACAAAAGGTTGTGGTGCAAGCTTTTAGCAAAAGTACGCAATCAAACTCGCTTACACTGAATGAGTTGACCAATTATCCAGTAACTGTCCCACTGTCCTTGCTGGACTGGAATCCAGTCACTGGATGCAATACTACTTGAAAATAATAATAAAAAACTTGTTTTTGTGTCTTGAAAGTAGCTAGAATGAAATTACGAAGACTGCAATATGAATTAACATTTTTTGTAAGTATTAAGCTAAGCATTCTGGTTTCGATTCTCAAGCACATAATGAATGGAATCTCAGGTCCAAATTTTGTTTGTTTTATACAAACTGCGTATGAAGAAAAGCTGAACAGTGAAGCACATGTATAATCTCTAATCATGATTTTGTCAAGTCACAGAGCTACGATGATGATGATGCGAGCCAGTACAAACAGAACCATCTCTGTAGTTGGATCTCTGGGGTGTATATAATAATAGTAATAACAATAATAATAATAATAATGGAGCCATCCAAAGTTAAATTTTTTTTCGAATAACACACGAAGCAAAAAACAAGTGACAAGGAATAATTATTCGGCTGAGATAAAAAGCACAGTAGCCAACCAACAACACTTTAAGAAGCCCATGGCATTGGGCATTGCGTACTCTTTGAGAGCCTTGAGGTTTTATTTACCCAATCAAATTATGTACGAGTAATCAATTAAATATGATAAAGTGTCTGTGAACATTTTATTGTTCCCATATTTTACACAGAATCACCATTAATACATATCGCAATCACACTGGAACATGTAGTTTACATCTTTCATTTGTACAACAACTTCAACGAGGATGTCATGTAGAGCAATTCTCATCCATCATTAGTACATGTTGTTCTAATAATAAGCGTGTTTGGTGAGATTGAAATGGTTATTAAATTAACATTTGTACATTAAAATATGCTATTATAATGGTTATAAATAATTTTGGTGTCCTATCGTGTTTCGTCGTGTGTTTTAATTGACTCTGGCAGTGTGGTACTATAGTTCCACGCGTATAAATGAGTAATGAATGTCATTCCTATGTGCATGAAAACTGTGGATGGTGATGATGAACAGTCCTCCTCACACTTTCTCTTCAAAGATTTAAATATAAAGAGTAAAAAATTGAGTATGTAGCTTGTCACATACAACATACGTAGATAAGACAAGATTGCATAAAGATAAAGTTGCATTGTCACTTAAATAACCAGAAACATCACGAAACTGTACATATTTTGAGTATTCTGCACACTCTCAGGGTGAAGTGGATGGTAGTGCAGTAAAAGTAGAAAAAATAATAAATGCCTCCTCCAAAATCTTAAAAGCCAGTATCTTTCTCAGTTTTATGCAAATTCAAAACAAAATTCTGTATAGGTAAATCTTATTTAAGTTGCAGTCATAATCAGTTTTCGTGCACAGTTTCTTATTCCTTTTCGCGAGACCAATAAGTTGTAAAACTGCACTGAAGGTACGCAAGCACACTAGATAAAATTTGTGTGGAAAGTTGATGCAAAGTATTAAATCCAACAATGCTGGATCCATCTGAACAGAAGATTATTCAAGATACGTGGAAGTTGATATCTTCCGATTTAAAGGGAAGTGGAGTGGAAGTGTTTCTCACGTAAGTATAATGTTCATATCCATTTTCGTAGCTTTTGTGATTGCGTGTTCTAACTCGTCTGTATGTTATTTCACTATTCGTTAGGTTTTTCACAGATTATCCCATTTATCAAAAATCATTCAAATCGTTCGCCAATGTTCCATTTGATGACTTAAAGAATAACAAGCGATTTCAAGCTCATGCATTCACTGTTATGA
>JAHZNC010000152.1:0-21363 GCA_027744095.1 Zhuqinia jingwanae
TTTATATTTTTTAGTTACGGTTCTGCTGTCTTCAAGTCAAGTCATCATCATCATTGTCGTTGAAAGTGAACGTGCTGCTAATGCTGATGCTGATTTTGCTTGTGTGGTCTGTTGGTGTTGAGGCTCTTGCGTGATATATGACCATCACATTATGAGTCGGTGTTTTCCGTGAATACGACACCACTACTAATACTAATACTGCCACTCTATTTTGAGCCAGTCTATGTCCTATGTATATATGAAAACCACATCAAGGTCATTTCACTGATGACTGGATCTGGATCAACTAACTCTGGAGAAACAGTGTGAAACCGGGTCGGGTATTTACTAACAACACCTGTTCACCACTTTCAAGTTGTGATATTTTTTCTTGAGATTTTTAATTTTAATGTGAAGTTGACAAACCGAACAAGGAATCTTTGTTCTGTATTTGGATATTTAATACCGAAAGCTTCAAGTTGTAACATAGAGCAAATATAAGTATGAATTTGGATAAGTTGGCAAAGGTAAAGAAGCCAGTTTAAAGCATGCGTAATAATAATAATAATAATAATGCTCGTGTCAATTTTGCTCGTAGTAAATACTGTGAAATCGTTATTCTTTTAAAGGTCCTCGCAGAGATGTCTGGGTACAAAAAACAAGCACTGATATCTCGAGAGATTATCGAGGTATGTTGAATCATGGAATTTGTAAAATATAAGGAATTGATATTCTTAAATTAGTTGGTGAATGAATTTATTAAATGTTACTTTTTGTAGAAGCATATATTCAACAACAGCAAGACTGCTTTTAAGTATTTATGGATGTACTACACTGAAAACCAGGCAACTGTTGAAAAAATCAGTGAGGATGCGTTCATTCAAGGAAGTGATAAAGTTTTTGCAACAATAACGGATAAGGATCAAGCCATGTTTTACCTAAAGGTAATATTATGGTATATTTGGTATTTTAAAGTTCAAAACCGTGTTATGTTTTGGGGCAGACATGTAAACTAAGATAAATTAATTCGTACATATTTATTGTTGTATTTCAGATGTTTTCGGGCGGAAAGGAAATGATGAGTCAAAGTTCATTCATGGATTTTCTCAACGCTGTACACATCATGTACAAAACAGTGCACAATTTAGGAACTGAGGATGATTCAGACATGAGTTCACCCACATCCATTGCGTGGATGGAAACAGTTTACAAATCTGCTGTAAGTATGCCGCCGACGCTGGTGGTTGATGGAAAAGCGTAGTTTATTATTTTGTGTACAAAAATGTTGTCAACAGCCAAGCGTATTACCGGCAAATACTGCATTTCTACAAAATCCGATTAGCTTTACTTTGTCGCTATACGATGTTACACAAGCTTGGAGTCATTTTTTGTCTTATTTTAATCCTCTACACAAAAAGTATAAAAATAATTTGGTTTAATGCTTTTATTATATATAGGTATATTTTTTTTTCAGTACCATATAAAGCAGGAGATGTCGATCTACTTCCTTACCAACTGGATTCAGACAAATACTCCCCGCCTCCTACTTCCAATGCACAAGTACATAACACATCAGCTTACAACTAGCTACGCGCGACTTATAAGTGGAAAAAGCATTCTGGTATGCACATTTTGTCACCACCATCATAATGAGTCATGTAGTCTACGTTTAATCTGGGATTCTGGCTTGAATGTTAATTCATTGAAGTTTTGTCACTACTTTTAATTTTTTCAGCCCTCCAAGAATTCCAGGAATGGACAGCAAGAATCTGGAGATGACGACGATTCCCAAAAGGATCCCTTCGCTAGCTTGATACATCCAGTACTCATGTGGCTGCTCCGGTCGTCGTTACCTGCAAAGTACCTTGCTGTATTAGACAGGAAGCCGGAGCATGCCTTGTCTCAGCAAACTGTTGCAACATCTCCACAACAATTGATGCAAAACTTAATGGTTAGTAGTTGCATTGTCAGTAATATCAATACATTTTAATATGATTATGACTAGTCAGTATCGTATTTTCATAGATTGGTGATCATCAGCCCATTCGAGAAACATGGTCTTTGCTGTACGACAGTGATGATCAAGGTCTCAGCATCAATCGGTTCCAACACCACATGTTCAACTATAAAGGGCCCACTCTCATGTTTATAAAAGGGGATAATAACTACCTCTTCTGCATTGCATCCGATGTCGAATGGAGAGAAAGCTGTCATTTTTGGGGAGGGGAAGAATCTATGTTGCTGATGGTTAAGCCTGAGTTCCGTGTTGTAGAAAGTGAGAATTATCCTTATACTGTTTCTTGGATTCTCTAATTGCATAAATACATGTACATTAATTTTATGGAATATTTGGATTTATAGAAGGGGCCAAACTACTGTACGCCAACTTTTCCATTCGTGGCTATCCATTTGGAATCCAAATTGGAAAGGATCCTCGAAATTTGTCGATTGAAATAAAACCAGAATTTAACTACGTTTCTTACAAGCAAATCCCATGTAAACTTATACGCTTTTTGGCTTGGGGTTGTGCTCCTCCACAAGTGAAGTAAGTAGCATTTTAATTAAAAATGTAAATCAGTCAATCAATTTTCCTTATTTTGGCAGCAGTAACAAGAGTTAACCCTAACCCATTTGTCACGTTTTCAGAGACTCACAGACTGATCTTCGTAAGTGGGAAGCTAAACAGGCCGAGAAGAACCGAAAAATCAATCTGAACAATCCGGAGTGGAAAGAAAATCCAGACAAATATCTGCTGGAGCTTGCCGGATCATATAAAAGTTATGATAATCAATAACTATTAGCAACGTGCATTAAATGTGCATGTAAATTTCTTATTCCACGTATGTATATTATAATTATATAACTTGAAAATAATTTAAGCTGTGAAACTAGAAAAAAAAACGATCCGACACAAAAGTATTTTTCCTGCTTGTTGCAAGAAGCTCGATTTTTTAACTGGCTTGTTCTACTCCTAATTTCCAATTCTTACAACATGTGAGCTCTAATTTTAATGTGTAAATTATTTTTACTCGTATTAACAAAATTACAATACCGCAATAACGCAATTAACGATGAAATTTCAATGAAAGAAAACAAGTAAATAAAAAAAACGGGAAAATGAAGTTGAACACTCTATTTATTATTGCAAAATGGCTAATTACTATATAATATATATGGGAACATGTTTTAACTTAGAAAATTCACAAGTGGCAAAACAAAAACATTAGATCATTTATCTGTGTCTCATATAATAATCGATTACGCTTGAAAATGCTGCGAAACCAGCGGCACCAACTAGACCAGCCTTAATTCCAGCTAAAAAAAGGAACATTATAATATGAAATTCAATTATAATCGTTACAATTTTATTTAAAATTATTATTATTGTATAATACATGACATGTTGTCACCACCATACCTCTCAAACCAATCATCCCACCAGTTATTGCCCCTGCACTAGTTCCATTTTTCCAGTCACTTTTCCCTCGATACTGAAAATTAGAGAAACAAAAGGGCTGTGTGAATTTTTTTTTGACGCATTTTTGGCAAAGCTTTTAATTGCAAAGATATTTACGTAAATAATATTTAATTACCGATTCTATTGCGCATTCAACGGAAGCAAACATGGCACCCACAATAGCAAAGTTTTTAGCATGACTCATGGTGGTAGTCCTCATGTCGCGGAATACTTCTCGAGCAGTTTGTTGTTTTGCATCAGGACCTGTAATTGTTGGGTTAACACTAGCAGAAAATAGACCAATCACACCGCCCAAACCATAACCTGAATCATAAGATGAGCAAACAATCATAATTTTAGGATATGAATTCTGGTCACAATTAGCATTAGTGTAATGTAATTATAAGATGTCAACGAAACTGTGTAATTTAGTTCTCATAGGGCTGAGTATTCTCAACAATGTTGATTTAAACTGCTCCTCGTTGAGCATAACTGGGGGTTGGTTGGAATTACTTGAACCTGCCATTGTTACAAGTATTGTAGGCCTTTGAACGTGTAAACTTCTCGGGGTGCTAACTCTTCGTGTCACTGCAAAAAATAAATTATAATTTAAAAATAAACATGTTTGTACGCTCCTAAAAACTAAACATACTTAAATATTGGCACACTAAAGACCAGTGGTTCCAAACCAGTATTATTGACAACGGAAACTAAAACACGTGCATCCAAAACTGGACTATATGAGATCAATACCATAACCATGGCAACCTTTAAAAACAACAAACGTACACGGAAATCTCCACATAACACCTATCCGTCAAGAACTCCAAAACTGAACAAGCAGAGATACTCTCTGTTCATTGATAAAACGTATCTAACTTGCTTAATTAACTGGCAACTAAAGCTCTTTTAAAACCTAAAAGTAACACCACTATTATATTTGTGAACAAGATTAGCTCAATCAGGTTAAAGTTCCTCTACGTTCTGAAACCTGATCTTATTTCCAAACAAATAAATACATTGCAATAATTCAACTTCTTATCTGTCAACTAACAAAATAGTATCAGGTTAATCCGTGAAAATGGCCGAAGATTTCCTAAATAAAAATGGATTGTACATGGATGAACTCACCAAAAAAGTTCGTCTACTGCATCCGGATTATCATCAGCTCAACGATGACATCACTAAAGAAATTAATCAGTATTTAACCGGTAAGATACATTAACTTGTTATCAATTATTGTTATTGTCTTTTTGGGGTGTAAAAAGAAAGGAGTGTTTGACTATTTTGATACACGTGCTTGCTTGATTATGTGAGTGAAGTGAAAATTCATTTTTTTTTCAGCAGCGGTTGGTTCTCAGCTGCTGTGGTCCTTCCATACAAAAATACAACATGATGTTTCTTTGTATCATTTCGGCATTGCAGCAATGCCATTGCATCAGCATCCAAAACTGATATTATGAATTAACAACCCAAGTCTATTTGCAATTCATTGTTATCTTTTTTATATGTTTTGTTTGTGTAGTGTACACGGACATTCATTCAAATCTGAACATTTGAGAGTTTTGAATTTCACATATTTAAAATGTCCCTAAATTTCAACTGATTTAATTAAATAGTTAATTAATACCCATGAAACAAAATGTCATACATTCTACGTATATAGAATATACTTGACTGTATATTGGATCATCCCACGGATGTAGAAAATTTGGTACTTCGTTGTAGGGAGTATATCCTGAGTACGTACGAATTTCCTGAAATCATGTACTGANTAAGGTTTTGTCTTTGTCGCTCAAGAAACGAGATTAAATTATTAAAGGCTTTATTAATGAATGATTGATGATGAGCTTTTATACGGGGCTATATGCCAATTTTTGTTGTAAATGTCCACTTGCACATTCCACACAATAATGTTCATCAATTATTAAATAAAAAACATTTAACGAATTAAATGTATTTCTATTTATACCCGTGGGGATTATGAGCAATGCTCATTGTTGAGCATTAATTTGACCACATTGAAATACTTTATAAATTGCTAACCAAAAATATGATTTTATTCACGTTACGTCATCAAGTATCATAAATTATTTTAATTTGTAAAATTGTTTAAAAAAATAGACAAGGTTAATAAGTCAAATTGTATGACGACCATCTGTCAGGGAAAAAACATGGTAGTTTTTTTTAGCCAATTTGTAGAGGAATTATAGCGCTTTAAATCTAGATTAGATCTTGTTAGGCAGCAGGCATAGCAAAATAGCAGTATGACAGGAGGCCGTTTTTTAGAGTAAATGGTTTTTTTTCCTTATACATTTTGATACTAGTTTGCTTGCTTGCATCGAAGAAACACTAAAATGAGGAGCGTTGCTGTAACATCACAAAAATAATGAAAAACCATCTCATTTCGCACCTCATTGAGTTAGGATATTGGACTTTGCAAAAAGCTTCCCTTTGAGTTTTCACTGAGGAATAGCACAACGGTTTTTTCCCTCATTGCCAGTAGTAGTACTAGTATCAGTCGTAAAAAGTACAATGTGGCCTCACACACAGACACAGCACGAATGTTGCTGCTGCTTCTGCAGTGCAGAATCTGCACAGTTTCTCAGAATTCTGTGCATTGTTCCTTATCACGTTTCCTTGGTTTCCAAATTAGCAACACCAATCCGGCAACGGTTTCTATGAACCTACGGCGCAATGTATTGGGCGATTGTACTCTGGGAAAATCTTCTTTACAAAGTAAACTGGGTTTCAAACAACAAAAACCATGTTCTATTTCTCTGCTTGAAACGCTAGTGAGTATAGGATAGAGCTGGGCTGTGAGGTTTTTTGTATCTATGAAACTTGAAGAGCTATATTATACGCGGGCTATGTATAGTGGTTTCTAGCAACGACAGGGTTTTAGTATTATTATGCTTGCTTTATGTATTGTAAATACATGCACGATGTATCCCTGACAGGGAATCCCTGTACTCCATATACCTGTTGTCATATAGCGTAAATTAAAGATATTTAGATATCCTTTATGCTTATTATATAGATCAAGAGATCACATAAAAATTATACTTCGTTTCGTCGAAACATGTGTTATTGTTAATAGCATTATCAATTAAGTACCGATGATTCTCGATACAATTACAAATTATAATTTTCTTTGTAGGTTTTATTTTTTGTTCTGCACAAATTTAAAATGCGAATTCTTTGTTCTATTTATGCATTTTTTTCAGAGTCCAAGGACTTTAATAAAATTGCTGCAAAAGTATTCAAGGCTCTATTGGAAATCAGAGAGAAGTGTGATGATGCAGAGACTGGAGGTGATTGGGAAACGGAGTCGATTGCAAATGGTGGAAACAGAGAGGAACTCAGGTCAACTGGTTCTCAAAGCACTAATCAAGGACAGACAAGACCAACTGGAGCGCCTCACCCAATTCCATGACTCCCTTCTCCGATGTGAGAAGGACAAGGAGGAAACACTAATGGCCATTTCGCAAACATAAAAATTTAGCAGCACATCGACCGATAATTATAAACTAGTTTTGATCAAAAATGGCATTTCTGCTCATTTTTTGTCAACAGCAGTTTAGAATTTAAAAAATGATAATAAATTTCAGCTTCATAAATTGATGAATCATGTTATTATAGAACACTTTTATTAGATTTTTGCAAAACAAAAATGGCATTTCTGCTCATTTTTTGTCAACAGCAGTTTAGAATTTAAAAAATGATAATAAATTTCAGCTTCATAAATTGATGAATCATGTTATTATAGAACACTTTTATTGGATTTTTGCAAAGACAAAGACGTGCTTAATACATCAACACCATCCAACGCGATTTGGTTCGATGATGTAAATGTGAATATGACCAGCCACATGTAAAAAACTCCATTTTTATTGTCTAGTCGCATTGAGCAATTTTCATAACATATTTTATGGATTGAATATTGATTGGTTAATAATAAGTAATTATTTTAAATGAATAAATGAGTGATGTCCCCATAATCAAATTATCATTATTACGCAACTATCAATATTTCGTTTAAGTAGACAATGATATCGACTAAAAAATTAGCATAATTAACTATTGTCATGATTACACATTTGGTTACTTCTTTACCGTCGTACTCTTCTGTCCAGCAGAAAATCTTTGAATCCAAAACTAAAAATCATATTGTTATTAGGTATATTAACTAGGTTATTGACAAAATGCTAAATAATAAGCTTTCATTTATAATAATTTCACAATCAGGCAGACAACGGATGGGGATGGATTTATGGGCATGCATATATATGGCTAGACACAAAAGGTCACAAAAGACATAAGGCGACCAAGGGCCCACTCCCAAGAACCCAATAAAAACCTATACTATTACATCAATTGATTAGCATACACGTGTCATGTACTTGCGCTAACATGCTTAATACTTGAAAATTTCAGTTTATTCCGCGCACTATCATCATGTATTGCATTGTTCAATAAAATAGGTTAATGGCGTTGTTGTTGGGATAATTACTTGAATTTGATTTGGTATATGACGAGAGTGATTTTAGAAGAATACAAATTAGAGCCCATGGACTCATTTTTAGACATGATTATAATTCAGCAACTGTAAAAAAAAGTATGAAATTTCTCCAATTAACTTAATCAGGTTCGTGTCGTCGGTTCTCTGCTTCCCGTAATTTGTGTATGTTTTTAGCATGGATTTACATTATATGTCATTTTACTGAGCTGTTTTTTAACAGTTTTACGTCCTCCATGCATGCATACCTATTCTGTCACCTTATTCTTGAACAGGGCCAACTTCAGTGAAAAACAGTATAAAGAATGGATAAATTGTAGATATAGACGTGGAGCAGCTTTTTATTAAAATAAGTTTATCAGAAATATTTTTTCCCTATATTGGGTTGTTGGTAAACACATGTCCGGAAACCACACCTCACAAGCAAAACAATATTAAAGGTCGCTCAGCAGATGTCAACAATAACTTATATGGGAAAACATTCACTCCTCCTTCGCCTCCCCTCGTAAAACGGATGAAATGACTCACAAAAAAAACAGATTACAAATAGTAATGCATTTTTTTGTCAAAGTTTTATGTTCAAATTATTGACATGCATTTGTCGAAACATGAAAGGATACTATTTATGTAGCATCTTCATTGCGATCAATTTGTCAGTGCATTTGTTGCAACTACTAAAAATTACATTACAAATTATTGGAAAGGTGGGAGTTACGCAACTAAAGCCTTGACATTCATTCAATCCTAGTGCTTGTTAATATTATTATTCTTGTAAGAATTGGAATAATATTTTGTATTTATGACGTAGATGTATAAGGCACGCTGCTAACCCTAAATCTGTGGTTTAACCTTTTGAATAATTCATGACAAGACTATTCATATCAATCACGAGGAAAGAGTAAAACATCAATAAGAAATGACAACATGCTCGCATGATGCGAGTCGCATGCAATGTTTTTGTGTTTTCAGTTTAACTTATTGTTATACACACAGCTTGTCTTGTCATCCTATGGCACATGCGACTTTTTCTTTTTATCATTGCCAATCCTGCCATTATATGCATACCAATGCACTTATCAATAGCATAACCAAGAAAACCAGGGTTTAAAAACTAATAAAACTAACAATATTGTTGTTATTATTGTGTGATGAATTTAATCAGCAATTTATTTATGCAGAATTCTAGTAGTAGCAATAAATTCGTCAGTTCTCCCTATAAAAAGGTACATCGCTAATTTAAAACATGACCAGAAAAAAAACTGACTTCAAATCTGTGTGTACGTGATAACAAGTAAAATGACAGTGAAACAAATTTTCTTGTGTTGTGCGCTGGTAAAATATTTTACTTCCATTTACAAAATATCTTTTTTTAATTTTTTAGAGTATGTTAAATATTATTATTGTTTTGGATTAAAATAGGTACTCATTTGCCATGCATCCACAATTAAAGTTAAGCCAAGCATCCAACTAAAATTAAAGAATCCTGGAAACATCAGCAGCACATCTCCAACAATATCCGTTCAAAGATTTGGAGGAAGCACATTTTACGGCTATGTCAAATCCGTTCCAACAACTACAGTTTCAAGTGAGGCCCCAGAAGAAGAAACCCAAACTGAAGTTCCTATCGCAGCATCATCTTCTCCTGTAGCCTCTGAACAAATTGGAGTGGTTTCTCTTCGCAACGATGCGAATGGTAATGACGATGAAAGTGACGAGGGAGTGGAAGATGTAGTTTTTGGAGAAACTGAAGATGACGCCAAGACACCCGAAACAACTTTAGCGACTACCATAAATCCGGAAGCTGCTGCTGCTGTTGAGGATGCACGTACAGAAATACCAGCCTCTGCTGCGGATTCAAGTGGTGGTGTTGATAGTGGTTCCCCTGCTGCTGGAGGTGATGATGGCGCAGCTTCGCCTTCTCTACCTGGTGGGGACAGTGAAGATTCGGGTGATGGAAACGGTGGAAATTTACCTTCTGAACCGACACCAGCACCTGGCGAAGCCGTGCCAGGTCAACCGGGGGAAGCTGGTGCTGACTCATCCTCCTCGTCCGAAGAATCCAATAGCTCATCTTCCGAAGAGTTTAAAGAGGCTTACAACAAAAAGGCTTGGGAGTTTAAATCCAAATCAAAGCTAGAGTCCTTAGCTAAAGTCCATAACAAATTCATGAAAAAGGATAAAACTATCAAATATTCATATTAAAAGCTATGCTTGTTATTAATTTATCAATTAAAAGACAATAAATTGCGTTTCATATTTTAACACTACAAAACTCATGCAATTTTACATAACAATTCAAGTTCATTCTAATTCCAATAAACCTTCTAGTAAAGATGTATATACGAGCATCCATAAATCATATTTTGTTTTTCTGACATGTTAATTTTTGAGCGATTTTGACGCTGCAGAAATTATTATCTGAGTTGGTATTTACATATATTGCAATATCGTTAACAAATACATATTTTAGACACATATAAAGCCACATAGGATCAACAGAGGTAATTTATAACTCGCAAGTCTTTGATGCTCGTAATAATAATATCGGAGTTCCCGTACACCTTAAATGCTGATTTTCCCGTTTCATCTAAAATGCAATATATGCATGTAATTTCGGTAAAAGGGATATAATGACAAGGTAAAAAAAGTTGAATCCCAATGCAAAAGACAAAAACAATGACAATCATAACAACTTTGGTTGCTAGTTTAATTTGTTAGTGTCCTCGTAACTGAGTGAATCAAGTCGGTCGGACACGAGCAGCTTTCATCTCTCTCTCTCTCTGCCGACAATGTTGCAAGTTGCAAGTAGTGCGTAAATCCATAAAAACGAAGAAGAAAGGAGATGGTAAAAGATATAGTTACAACACAAAGTACAGTTGCAGTAATGATAATAATAGTAATAATAATAATAATCCTTTCTTGCCTTGCAGCAGTTTCGCTTAATCCCGTACATACAACATATACCTATACAACAACAACAACATGCAACAAAGCTTTCTGTTATATTCATAGCGATCGTGATCATCATCATCATCATCACATCACAGTAATCATCTTCTTAAGTAATTCCCTCAGCAAAGCGAATTGAATCGAGAGAAATACGAGTACAAAGTTCATCTATATTGCATGCCAACGCCAAGCCCATGCCATGCTACATAGCCATTGACAAATAAATACCAAGCAAACAACGACAAGCAATTGGATTTACCCAGAACGACGACGAAGCGACTATGCGACGGCGACGGTCAAAGTGATGCGATGGATGGAATAGCTCTTTGGAACGACCATTCGTTTTCTCTACAAAAAGGAAATAAAAGGTCTTTGAACATTTTCTTCTTGAAAAAACAACAGCTTACAGCAACACTATCTTGTTGCTCCTGTTTTCTTCTGATTATTCTTCTTAGATCGACTTACACAAAAGATTGTATGCATCATCATCGATTTTTCCACTTTTTTCCACGAAAAAAAAAATTCATTGAACAAAATTTCTTGGTTTTCTTTTTCTTTTGGGATAGGGATGTGGTGGATGTCTTACAAAAAAAATATAGAAAGAAAATGACATGCCGGGAAATTATACAAGGAAATGGGAATAATTGAGTTTTCTCTTCAGTTGAATACAACAAGAAGCCTTTGAAGTATAAGAAAAGATCAATTGATTATGGTTTCCACGTGCATATATGTATGGTTTTCCTTTAAAGTTCCGTACATTTTTTTGGGGTTAATTGTAAGTTTATTTTAACAGGTTATAAACTGTTGTTTTTTTTACAAAATTTTTTTTTAAGCGAATCCTTTTGTGAAAATGAAGCTGATAAATAAATGGATATGAAGATTATAAATAAAGTGCTGATTATGCCGCATCATGCCGTGACGATAGAAAATAAAATCGCTTTTTGTGTGTGTTTGACCTTACCCCAATTTCATTAGCTAATGCATTTTGTAACGTTGCAAAAGTAGACGAAAATGATTTAAAAACTTGAAAGTCATGCCTATGGATTCTAAAATGATCATCATTGAAGGGAAGGAAAATATATTAGAAGGGAATTCTTGGAAAATGGGGGGAATGAAATCAGTAGATAGGCTTTTAAAGCTGACAAGTTCAATAATCTATACATGTCATGTCATGTCGTGCATGTATGTATGTGTTTGCATCTGGTGTTTGTGTGTGGTTGTCTCCACATTAAAATTTCATTTGTAAAAGTCGCCAACTGTATTGTGCCTTATTTTTCCACGTTTAGATAAACTTGTACTCCGCCAACTTGTTTGTTAACTTGCTTGTTTGGAACGTTGCATTTGACTAAAGCTATCACCAAAAAAAGAGAACAACTCTTGTGCTCGGTGGTGGAGATTGAGAATGTATTTGAGCTGTTAAAATGATAAAACACACCTGCATACCTTTGTCCACTTGTTCTGTTTAGTCTCGGGGGACCACATAAAAATATATGTTTACCAATTTGTTTGGTTGACAGCTATTTATTTGGATGACGGTGGTGACCCAATCGCCTTAACTTATTCTGTACCCGGAAGCCATTGTTAAATAAATAAATAGTAAAGTCTATTGCCATTTGCAAAACAAGTATAAAGGCTCCTGGTCATTTTCTTAAACACAAAATGCATTGAACAATAAACATTTCTTTGTGCTAGAGAGCATCGTTGACTTTGACTTGGATAGTGCTTGACGGCTCCTTTTTGTAAGCTTGTTTTCTCAGCTATCTTTGTGGATAAATTTCTTTTTCCAAAAAATAAACGAAAGTTTTCCTAAAAATGAATAGAAATTTCAAAAGTGGACAAATTTCTTCTATTCTAATTTTCTGTTTTTCTCTGGTAAATTCACAACCTTTTTTTCTCTATTTTTAAAATGCTTGTTACGCAAGGTAGCTTTCTTTATCCGCTACCAACCTACTGCTGTGTACTCAACTTGCTATTGTGTTTAAAGTGTATATGTTTAGATTGTACTATTTCAACCTTTAAAGTTTTATTACATATTACTATCTTGGTAATAATGGTCAACAGGGACGCTGCTGGACGGCGGCTATGGGTCAGTCTGGAAATTCGACTGAGACCCAAACTCCCGTGCCATTTGCGTCAATATTGGCCGCAACAACAACATCTTCTGAGACACAAGTGTTCACTGGACTGCCCGGTCCAGTGGAACTGCTTGAGAAATCATCCAACCCAAGGATTACGAGGAACACCAATAAATATTCTGAAAAGGATTTGATGACGACAGTTGGCCGACTACCCAAGGATAAATTGAACCGCTACAAAATGGAGGCAGCCAGACATATTCAAGCTAACTTGATACGAGTAAGTTTTTGCTCCACTACTCAACTCACAAATATGTATATACATATCATATAATAATGGTAGGTATATAAATATTTATGCTTAAATTCCCCGGGTGATTATAATAAGAATAAGATATGTGGAATACCATCCACCCGTTGACGTATTTATGCATATGATTTTTTTTTGAAGAATTCTTTCTTTGAACTAATTTCATGCACAATTAAAAAACATAATATCATTACCACCCACACTCCTTGACTTCATCATCCCGATACCAGCGTAATGCCATTTTGCATTCAACATAAATAATAATTCATGCGTTTTTTCATTGTGAATAATAAGCATGAGGCGGTGGTTATAGTAAATTGACCAACGTCTAATTTCAAGGACGAATCTAATGATTTAATTTTGATACGTGTGGGCTGGCCTGATTATTCCAATTTTCCAGGCTTTCATATAAACTACAACCACTACAAAACTGCATAATGCGTAGAAACTCTTGTTCTACTTGTTTTTAACAAGGTATAAAATATAACGTAATGCAAATTTAATGGAAAATTTAGCTTGTGATCGTTCAGACAAGTAACTTGTTCTGGTTTGTTGACGCCACCAAGGAATGTATGTGTACATTTTTATATTATGGAGCAATAGTATAACATTTTGAAGGGTGCTATCCGATTCTCCTTACTCAAAATCAGACTCACTCTGAAAATCTCCTCCACTTTTACCTATTTTTAGTGTGTCGGGAGGAAGATAGAAAGAGGTGGAAATGAAAACCTTAAAGTAGTAGTAGCAGAGAAGAAGCATAAGTACAGCTGGGAATCTTCTTACGTCATATGGAGCAGGGATGTGGTTGATACACTGATGATGATGCTATTGCATGATAGCAAGGAAAAGGGTGCTTGAGTCAGAGAATCAGTCACTCGGTCAGCAACCAATAAATCTCTATAGGGACAGAAAAACTTTCCAAACACTCAAGTATAAAATAATAATAATATATAAATCATTATGCAATAATAGAGAAAAACAAGTTTATTTATCATGGCTTCTCTCTGCCTGGTTGCTTCATAATAATTTTTTTTAAAGGGCACCAAAAACTGTTTTCCAGTAAATCAGGAAAATAATTTTGTCAAAAGTTATGTTTTGTTAATTAGGTATACCTACGTAAGTATGTATGTAGGGATATATGTGTATAATAATATAAATATGTATGTTTGCATGGACTTATTATACAAATCAATTGTAGGTGTGAATTTAATTATCTAGCAATTACGTTGAGAGCGAGTTGAGAGTGTTTCCGGTGAATTTACTGTTGTGCTACTACTGAGCTGAACAGTATGTTATGCATGCCTCCAATGAAAATTTCTAATTAGCCACAGCTCTTCATGTGTATTCTTACGTAAATAACCTTCCACTATATTGATCCAAGTCAGGCCAAAATCAGAATGAATAGGAAGCAGTAGCATAGCGCACAGTATATAGTGATTATGAATATTATTTATGAGGTTGTTCTTGTTGTTGTTATTGTTGTTGTTGATCATGTTCCGGAGGAACAACAGAGCGCTGGAGGAGAATGAACGGGAATAAGTATTTACATAAATATTGTATGATAGACATAATATACAATGCACATACATACATATTTACGTACCACGCATTTTACATATTTGCCATCAGAGAGACCTACTCTAAATTTGTATAACAAATTTATCAAGAAGAAGTTGTGTAGCAATCAATGAGGAACAACGTAGGAATCAACAATAATAAAGGAAATCTGCTAGTTTACTTTATTACTGAGGTGTGCATTGTTAAAGATGTACGTAATCAACATGTAAGGAAGCATCATAATAAGTGTTTTCCCAGTTTTCAATTTTTTACTTACCATCGAAATAATAGGAAATTAATAACTTGTAATTATATGCTTCCGTCATTAAATTATATTAATTTATGGGCTAATAGGTGGTTTCGGAGGTTGAGGAGAATGTAATATTTAAACGTACATATATTTAAGTACGCACGTACACGTACACAACTCTTGTGTAGGTAATAAGTAATACAATAGGTATGGAGGAGGGTGAAGGATTTATTGTTTTCAGAATAAAAGATGGATGTTGTGATGTGTACGTAGATGCTGATTTTTTTTTAGGAAAGTTTGTTTATTGACTTAATTTCTCTGCTTACACGACTTTGTGTGAAGGTATGTATTAGATATATATTTAGTTCTTATTTTTTATAGTCTTTCCAAGCCTTGTCACATAGTTCCGCTGCTGGGAAAGTTCCTGGGAACGTGAGGAGTGCAGCAAGGAGAGTTCTTGTTGCAGCACAAGCTGGAAGCTACAATACCGCTATTGTCAACAATCTCCCCATCATTTTACGACAGGGATCACAGCAACAGGTTGGCTCATTACTACACAATAACACAAATCCTGCTGCGTGACTCTGTATACAAAAAATATATATTATTTCTTTGATTTTGTTTGTGTGCTTTTTCCACCAAAACTTTTTTTCTCCCATGTGTAACAAAAAGAGAAGAAAAAAATACCATGAGCAAAAAGGTTCTTTAAAAAAAAATATTTTTCAGGGGCATCCTGCGAAGCAGCTTCAAGTTATTCTCAGCTCAATCATCCCACAAGTTCCTCCCGCGACACGAAGGCAGCTCCAAGGATTACTTGGCTTTCTTTCTTCTAATATTTCAGGTGTAAATGATTTGTTGGGTAAAGTTCTTGGCGGGGTTCCTGATCTTTTATCGGTACGTATGCAAACAACAACGGTAAAAATATACATACATATGCATGCTCTCTCAAATAGTTATTTTTATCCTGGCTCAAGTGTCCTTTCTTCTTCCATGAATTCCTGGAGTGGTTGCTAAATTCATGCGAGAGAGAAGAAGGAAAAAACAGAAAACCAACGCTTTTTTATTACCATACGTAGAAGTAGTAACGGTAATAATAATATTATGATGGAAGAAGAGAGCTGAAGAGTTTGAGCAGCGTTTTATTGCTTGATGTGATTTTGGCATTGCTTGAGTGAGTGTTAAAAATGTAGAAAATGATTGGCTATTAGCTGAGAGTTTATTACTGTGTTGTGTCTTTAGGGTGTAATTAAATCCCTGACAGACAACTTGGGAGCCGTGACGGGGACGTTAAATGGTACGTTGGCATCTCTCGGAAGTCTGCTCGCCGGAGTTCTCGGTTGATCAAATAAATAAATTTAAAAAACCTTCAATGGAAGAAGAAAGAAACACATTGACATCATCATCAAAATGATGTTCTCATGTAGTAGTAATTTTTAGTTATTTTAGTGGCGGCGCCAGCAGCAGCAGCAGCAGCAGCAAGTAGTATTAGAGCAGAAGACCACAGAGCGGAATTAGCGGATCGGAAATCCAACAGAAAAGAAGATATACAAATGTAGATAATCGTGTCACCGAAACCAAACAAGCGTGATAATAATGACTTGTGACACGATCGCAAGCTCAGAAGCAGCATCATAAAAAAAATCCGATGAAATCGGCAAATATCCCGTCTCATCCTTTTCACTATTGCAGGAGGCAAAAGAAGAAGACAAGTGCAAAAAAAACCTGATGTTTACTGTTTATTCATACACATTAAAACATTTGAATTGCATAATGCTATTTTTTTTATATATGAATGAGTTTTGTAATTCTCACACTATTTTTGTCAAAAAACAAATCTGAATGTTTTCCCAAGAATAAAAATCTGCGCAAGCAGAATAAAAGGGATCTGCATAGATTAGCACAACGGCATAATATATTATTACAGTATTACCTATATAAATAGTATGTACAACCTTTCATGTCACCACCACACAAGTTACAAAAAGAGTGAAGGTAGAATCACGATTATATTCGGCAAAAGTTTCTGTGCAGAAATTAACTATATAGTAAATATGTAAGCAAGCCTTGTAGGATCGCGAAACATACACACATATAAGGACACTATGCAATTTAGCTAGGATTTCGTTTGCTGTTTTACTATTACTGTTACTCTTTTTATGGAATATAATCCTCTGTGGTAACTAGTCTGTTGTTGTTGTAAATCATTATACTGTATTACCGATGGAATATAAGATGATGTATAGTACGGGAAGTGTACCTATATCTGTATAAAGTAGTTATGATATGATACCAAAAAGCTGCACAAAACAATGAGATGAAATCAGAGACTATAAAACTGGTGCTTATATATGTTGACCCTCAGCGGTGCTATATTATTATGTAACATTATTAGGTTAATATTATATAAAATAATGATAAGAGACAAAGCAAAAGTGCATCTCCCACCTATGTATGTATGTATGTATGTATGTTATTATTATTTTTCATTGAATGTGTGTATTGTGTTATGCACTTATTTTCCAGAAAAATGTACATGTATTTAAGCCATGAAATTAATATGACATTAGTACCTGTGGCATTAGTTGAGAGGATATCTTATTTATAATATCTCGATTAGCATGACATGCACGTACTATGTACGTGTGTATAGCAACATAATATATCATTTTGCTGGTTCCTTTGCGGCCATGCATAATGTGTCATAATTCATAATCATAATATTCGCATTAGTTTTCCTTTTGACATTGCATTCACATTGAAATAGTTTTGGCTACGAAATGCGAAGGGAAATTCCGGTAAAAGAAACAAACAAAAGGTGACGCCGCAATACAACTAACCGCTTTGTTAATTGTATCCCCTATATAATAGCCTAATAATGTGCACAAAACTCTAAACAAGGACCACTTATTTTTTCTATCTTCCCTATCGAGGGAACAGTAGCGTATTGCTTAGCAGCCCGAGCTCACGTTGGGTTGAATTGTGTGTGTGTGTGTTATCATCTGAAATAGAGGTGGATTACTTTCCGTTTTCATCACATTATTTGATGATGATGATGAGGGAAGCAAATAAGACAGACAACATTTTTCTGTTATCCTTTATTTTTTTGAACCTTTCACCATGCATATTTGTAAGCACTCTGGAAGGACGATAAATAAATGTTTTTAAAAACAAAAAAGTTACAAGGACATGCAGGCGAATTGATACGAGTTTTTGCTGTTGTGTAATGATTTCATTGTCGTCGCAAGTGCCAACTACAAACTTTACCTACTTACTTCAAATATTGTTTTTTTTAAATCATCATCGTCCCCAAAATAGCATATTTAACAAAGGGACCTCCACCACCGCTAAATTAGTACTACTGTTGTACGCGTTTCCTGTTCCTTTTACGCCGAAAAGGTTTGCAAATTAAAAGGGAAGCTGGGAGAAAATGTGAAGAGACAAACCAGAATAATTTACTAGATGATGTTTAATGATAGCTACTGCACTTGTTTATTTACTACATTTAAATAGTTCTTCTTCCTCATTTCACCCTTCCTGTTTTTTTCAGAAACAGTGCGACTTTGCATGTTGTAGTTGTAGTGTTTCCCTTGTTGTTCTTGTTTGCTAGTTTGTTGGATGGGCTATGATGGTTATTACTATGCTGCCGACAGCATATTATATTATTATTATTATTATTATTAACATCAAACTTCACAAAACTGTAAACTTCATTTAAAATGAATAGATATATACAGAAAGGGAGAAAACATTGGCCGCCGGCATGATGAACGTTTTTCTCCTCTGCCACCACTACTCATTCCATCCTTAGCATATTATGTATTTGTTACGCTAGAATCATAGCGGAAACAGTACAAGTGGCCAGTATATATGTAAAAGTAATAAAAAAAGAAGTAAAAACCTGCAAGTTCTCAACTTTTCAGTGAGGAAAGATGGTGGTGATACTGGTGATGATGATGTTGGAGGGAAGTGGGGAAAAGTGGAAGGAGTGCATATTAAAGTAACTATTTTGAATGGACTTAGATATATATGTAATTTTTTTTCATATTTTCACAAGTATTTTTTAGGCAGATGATGAGACTATACATATATTATGCTACATTATTAAATGATGTTGGTTGATCCTTCTGCTGTGTGCTGATGTGGTCTCGGCTCTGGATCGCATCTTTTGCTCTTCAGTCTTTCACCAGAAGAAAATCGAATAAAGTGAGTCAGCCGTCTTGTTCATCTTGTTCATCATCTCTTTTCTTCATCCATCCACTCATCATGTTTGTCGTCGTCGTCGTCGTCAAAGAACGACACAAGTTGTCTTTGTTGCCTCTAAGCGGAACACAACACAAGACGCTCTGTCGTCGTCTCCGTCCATCCCCACCTTATACACATTGTTTTTATGAGGATGATCATGGTTTTAAAAGGAATAAAACGGAAGAGTAGCGGAAAGAATATAGGGGAAGAAGGCTCTCTGTCCTTCTTCTTGACAAATATATACTTTTATGTGTGTCGAGGGGGGGGAGAGAGAGAGATGATTTGTTTGGGTTTCCTTGCATTTCAACACACACATAATATAAAAAATATATAAAAAATAAAAATTTAATGCTAAAGCTACAAAGGAGGAAAGGTAGACTATGGTACACCTCCACAACAAAACAACAAGAACCTGTTTTTTTATACTCCAGTTTTGAGTTGCGTAAGCATAATAAAAGGGTCACTATCTCTGGCATCATCTTACCTGGTGTCCTTCTCTACATTCCTCTCTCTTTCTCCTTCCTTTGCTTTACTACGACTGGAATAGCTCCGCACAAACCACGTCCATACATAAATAGATGCTGTTCTTGTTGAATTCTCTATTATTGTCTTGTGTACACACAGCACAGAACAGCAGGGTAAAAGAGGAGAAAGCGAAACAATAAAAAAAGGAATGACGTGAGTGGTATACAGAAAAAAAGAAGATAAATTATATGTAACAAAGAAGGAAAAGAGGCTGTGAAGATGGTGATGATGACCATGATGCGGGCATTTAAAACGGAAATAAGTGTGCACAAAACATAGATTAGAGAGAAAGAGAGAGAGAGAAAGTAAGTCACATACAAAAGCTGCATGTCTGTCTATAGTAGTGTCTCTGTTGGGCAGGCTCATTTCCCTTTTCCCTTCCATTCCCAAAATCCCTGTCACACAGGAGCACGAATACAACAACAAGTATGTTTCACAAAGAGCAGCAATAAACAATGCAACTCATGATATTGTAATATTACGTAATAATAACAAAATGCAACAACAGAGAGCAAAAAATAAATAAATAAATGCAAATTTCCCTGTGGAATTTCGTCGTCGTTGCCGTGATTATTAGAATGATGGTTCTTGTAATAAAGTTATTTGCGAAAAAGAGAATCCCAAGGTTTCTTTTTTTTTGTGAAGGGGAAGGGGGAAGGCTTTGACAGTACAAAAAAATATTAAGGCGAGCTTTGAACTGAGTTTGTCTGTCTGTCTACCCATTCATCTGCTTTGTCTTTTTTTACCATTTATAATTGCATGGAAAATTGAATAAATTGGATGAGGAAATTACTTGCTCCTCTTCCTTGATCCATTTAGTAATGCATAATGTAATGTTTATCATTTCTTTCTTTCCACCCATTACGACGCTCTTTTAACGTCACCCTTTTTTGTGGAGAAGAGTATTATGAGTGGGAGGAAGATGAAAATGCACACAAAAGCAATTATCCAAAGTCCTTCAAGGATCTTTATATATACATGTTTTTTCTTTTTCTTCTGACGCGGATATTAAGTAGCGTAGCTGCTTCATAGTTTTGTCCGTCCGTCTGTCCAGACGATAACTTTGAAACCCGTTATCCGATTTTCTTCAAATTTTGTTTGCGGGTACCTTAGGGTAAGAGTATCAACCCTATAGATTTTCGAGGGCCACCGCTAATTAGTGTACTAATTAGCCTAATTTGCATATTTTACCATAAGTGGGGACCCAATTATTTTTGCAAGGTGGTGTCCTAATTCGCAAATTTGCAAAAAGTGTGCAACAACTTTTATATTGCATAAATCAATGTAATTTGACCCGCTGATTACGAATATGACTTCAGTTTTTGTTAGGATGGGCTTATTTTGGAGGGATTAAGAACTCCGGAATGTTTTGGTGTGCCGTAATACCAGAGTCGGCTATGCTACTTTGGTACTTCGGTTGTACCGGTTTATTACGGAGCTGTGTATACAGCGTAGTAATGATTTACCCATATTTGTCTGTGTGTGTGTGTGTGTGTGTGT
>JAHZNC010000153.1:0-10064 GCA_027744095.1 Zhuqinia jingwanae
TCTTGGTAGTTGGTGCCATCCTTTTTGTTTTGTACCAAAGGAGGCAAAGGTCTGGCTACGTTGCATCATAAGTAAACGTTTTTAATCACAATTGGTTTAAAACTTTAAAATGCACGATAGTTAGTTTGATGCTTCATTAATTCATCAACCTGCTTCTTAATTTGTATAAAACATCACAATTCTGTACAATAAGACGCATTATTAACAACACATCTTTCCTGCTTTTGTGGTCATTATATCCACACAAAAAATTGTAGTAAAAAATTTATTTATGATTAAATGATTTGGTTTTGGTTAATAAAGAGAAATAATTAGATTATAATAACATATCGATCGTTTGTCCGTCTATCATGTAGATGAAATGATTTTGTTCAATATTTTTTTTTGCACTAGTGCGAAAAGGGAATACAAGCATTAAGAATGCCGTCATTTCCACATTTACTCATCTTTTTCGCTTTCACCAATAGATGTGTTAAGGCAAGTGGATTGCAGGAACATCAGAGCAACATGATTTGGTCAAACTGATTTGAAAAGGATTTGAACTACATGAGAATCATAACAAAAATGGAGTGCACCCTGAGAATATATTCCAACATAGATAACAAGGAATACAGAGCCTGCTGTTGCAGGCAAAGAAAAGCTCTTCGTTACATATACACAGGTGAGACTTCCAAATTTAACATTAATGTAAAATCATGACGTCGCTACAAATTGGAAATTACTTTTCCCAACTGCAGAACTGTGAAAAAAACTATCTTTCTCTATCTCTCCGCTAAATCCACAACCACCTCACGATCAATCGTGCTAAGTTAGTAGTTCTAACCATCTCCCTATTCAACCATTCGTCTTCAGTATCTTGTATCTTAAATCACATAACATGGGACCATGCGTTTACCAATCACGATAAATCGTGTGAAACGGTAGAAAATATTATTGACAATTAATACTTATCAGCATTCAGCTAATTATTCATAATTTAATGATATTATCACCATGGTCATTTATCCATAGCTACAGGAGCTTCGATCTCAGGCAAAAAAACCCGCCTGCTAACCAATGTACCACCGCATACAGATGATGTCAGCAGCGTATAATACCTGTAAATACACGATCGAGTATTGGCGACATCATACATGTAGGATTTCATTACATTTATTGTTTAAAAAAGGTTGTTATTATCTAATATTAAATTTAAGCTTTAAAAACTAGATACCAATTTAAATTATAAAGCTTTACATTACAATTATTTTTACAACCCATACATCAACTTTGATTAGAGAAGCGTAATGTAAATTGAATCTTTTATTAGTTATAAGCCTATTTCCTACCTTTTAAATCAAACATCAAAACCATTGAACATAAATTCTGTAGCCCATTATCAAACGTATTTCTGAAAAAGCATTTACCCAGAGGAAAGAAACTTCCGTACTGAAAACGTATCCGTCGTAGTGAGACGGCCCTCTTCCAATTTACTTTACTGTTCAAACTTTTCAAAAGAAAGTAATTTCCCTTCATTTTGTACAACTTTATTTGCCTAATATTTGTAATATCTTCAGCAGTGGATGACACAAGCGGGGTGACAACCAAAATGGTCACAATGATGAATATGCCAAAAATAGCAAATATTAGGTAAATTGTTGTCTCCAATTCCCCCAGCCCCACAACGCAAATCCAACAAGTTTGAACGGCCATGAAATAGAATATTGACAAACCGATAAACCATGCCCGCTCAAAAGCTTTGCCTAGCACACTACTGATCAAGAATAGCTGATTGTAATACTGGAAAAATTCTGATGGTTTTATTGCTCCAACAGTCAGTGCGCAGACCATTTCCTTTATGGACATCATCAAGGATAGAAATGACAAGCCAGTGTACATGACAGCTCGAGAGGTTTCAAGGAGTCCAGGAAGTAGAAAAATGGATCGTACCGCCAACAAAACCAATATCGTAAGTACATCTCTGTACATTGGATCCGGGGCAAAATCCTCCAAAACAAAATAGGGGCCATCCAGGTTCCAGGATATGCAAACAAGATAACTTAAAAATGGGATTATCAAATTGTTTGGTTGAGCAACTAAAGAAAGAAGGTCAACCATACTCATCTTTCGTTTGGAACTTAGCAGGTACGGATTATATTCTGAAACCCCAAAAATTGTTTTGATAAGCTAGGAGGGAGATTTTGAATGCTTTTAAATATGTTGGTTTCTTACTTGTGTATACTTTGAGCTCCAACTGTGTGAATTCGTTGATTGCCGAAGTATACAGCCTATTCCGAAGCCCTGTTATTCCCCATGCGGTTGCCAGAGCAGCGCTGAAGACACAAAATCCGGTTGTCAATATGCATGTGGGTAGAACTGCTAAGCCCTTTCGTTGAAAATAAGGTTGAGTGCCCAATGTGTATACACAAGTGAGCCATAGGATGAATACAAAAAGGTTCCCTGTCCCCCATAATATCCATTTATATGGTTGAGTGTTTGTTGAGATTCGTCTTGATTTTGGGTCCCATTTGATGGGCACCTTTTCCATGTAGAAGTAGCATCTTTGGAGCCACCGAAATGCTTGTGCTTGGTACCTGGTCAACATGTTTACTGCAATGCGGACAAAAACAAGTCATGACATATATGGGGTCCTTTCTTTAAAGTTATATCAAGTGTTTTGATTAAAAAAAGTTCGAATTGGAATAAAATAATGAAATATTTATGTTAGAAAAGTAGGTGAACATGTAATACCCATGTAATGGTAAAAAAATAGACGCATTGTAAAACTCAAGATCGATGAAGAAGAACAAAAATTAGTATAAAAATTGTTTAAAAAAAGCAATTTAAAAATAACAAGAAACATGAAGAAAACTTGTGTACGGCATACAATGTCCAGCTTTATGTATTCTACTCCCTTGTTTAATTTAGGGATGCTCGATATATCCATGTCTATTATCCGGCCTGTATTTCAAATCACAGGACAGCTTAATGTATGAAGTATAATAGCACATCTACTATATGGTAATGTAATTACTTGCTGAAATGGGAAAGCACTGAAAAATGTATGCTTTTAAATTTCTACGAAGAAACCAAACTGAATGCAATGTGGTATTTTTTCATGTTTTTTGTTTGTTTTAAATATTTAAGGCAGTCTAAAATATCAAGAATTGTTTTTGTGTAGTGACTTTAATTTGACTTAATACATTTATGTGCGCTACCAAAAAATATATGAAGAAAAACATATTTTTCTAAATTCCAGAAGAAAAAGTTTTTAATGATTTTCGCCAGCGATCACAGCTATGCAACTACTTACTTGCCTTTTACCTGAAAGATGAGAGATTAGTCGTTGTATTTTGTTTCTGTGGCCGTGGCAGAGCAGCTGATCTTAGACCAATCACGTTCCTAGAGCTACAAAAATTCGCAAAGCGGTTGGATAATCCTTTGTATACCAAAGTTGTTTATTGGTTGCTGGTTCGAACTTCTCGAAACCAAATACAACGACTAATCTCTCATCTTTTAGGTAAAAGGCAAGTAAGTAGTTGCATAGCTGTGATCGCTGGATTTTCGCAATATTCATTTTGGTGAACATTTGTTTTTCTGAAAACAGTTTACCGCAGCTTATTGCTTTGTTAAGAACAAGTGAGCAGAGTAGCCGGAAATGCTGGCAGAAGGTTTAGCAACAACTGTTGACTACACTGTTTGGTTTGGTGTTTGGCTGAAGTACACACTGATGAGTTACATGATTTATGATGATGAGCTACAATATTGATGCTTTTCAAATATTTTTGAATTCGTTGTTTCATATTACGACACTGGTAAGCATGAATTAAATCAGAGTAACTTTATATAAACCTTGCGATATGTATAATTATAAAAGCATTTTTATTAAAAATTGAGTAGCAAACAGTTTTAGTTTACTCCATCTCAATTTTCCACTTTGTCAATCTAAAAGCGTTGAGAGAAAATGAGGCATCCTGAATATATCTACATCGACTATAACAAAAGGCTAGCTGGACCGTGCTTGAATATAATATTTTAGAAGCATATCCATGAATTTCCATTTCCTGCATCCCTTTCGAAACTTTAAATCCAAAGCACACTTCAATCCAATAACCCTTCTTTTTCGAAAGAGCAAATATATCCAGCTCATGAATAACCAGCTCTTGGTTAAATCGAACGTTAAAAGACTCAGCTTTTTTGTACTTACACGCTTTCCATGCGACCGATGTTTTAACTCTGCTCCACTTATACAAATCTCATACATCCCATCCCCTTGTAACGCGACCCCGTAACTTAGACAATGACCTGCCTGACGTTTCGCATCACTGGCTTCCAACAAACCTTGATACAATGGGAGCATAGTACCTGGGATCCCACCAGAGTTTTTCAACGTTTTTTTACGACGTATACGGTAAGGATCATTCAAAATGGAGTTTGAATCCTCAACATAGTCTCTTCCCTGAGGATCTCTAAATACTTTCCCATTCAAGTTTACACCGTAGATGTGGATAGCTTCACAAGTGTAATCACTGCTTCCTCCTTCCGCTATTGCTGTTAAAAAAATTTCAATAAATTTGTGGCATAATTTATTGATTTAAAAACTAAAGTGGATTTTTTAAAAATTACCTTCATGATCTTGGTTTTTGCAAATTATTCCAGACTTTGAATAAAAGGAACCTTGCGTTGCACACTTTAATCCCGCCAAGAAGTATTTGCTACAATCTAAAAATAAGATAAATATAAAAAATGATAAATAAAAAATTCTATTTTGTACTCTTAATTAATTATTTTTTTTTTAAATTTACGTCTGGAACCCATTCGACACATATTTTCCGAGAGATCGTAAGAGCATCCAGCTTTCTTGCAACCGCATGGATCCGCACAGAACGCGTCACATCCGTGTTTCGAGCAAGTTGAAACTACAAGTTCAACCGAATCCTGGGTTTTAATTATAAATTAAATATTTTTTACAATATAATATTTTTTTATAATTCTTACCTGATTTAGCTTGACATATGCCTTCTACGCAATGATAATTGCAACTGTTGCGTCGGCACTCCAATGGCTCGTCGTTATACACTTCACACTTGTCCATAACTGAAAATCCTCTGTCGGAAACTCGGCTAATTGGCTGGTCTTCATCACTATCGCCTTCATCAGAGGAAAGCATGACGTTGCAAAAACAGAAATTTGCAAAAAAAGTTACGCAAAATATAAATTTTGAAATCATTTTAAAATTCTTTGGCCATATAACCATGACGACTGATAACACTACTGCCCACAAAATAAAATGTAAAAAATTAACTGTATAATGTAAATTCGTGCAAGGTAACTTTGATATGACCTTGTTTANTGACCTTGTTTACCAATTTGTAATCAAACCAATTAAAATTTAATGATTTTATTTAAATTGGGTTTTCCTTAATTAGTAGTTTTGTAATTCAGTATGATAAAATAACGGATTGTGTGAAAACAAAAAAATGAAAAATATATTAGATGAATGATTCGTCATTGAATATTGCGTAATGATTTATTTCCATACAAAACATGAATAATTATTTATTAGTATTTTTTTACTTTGGGATGGGGAAACATTATAATTTCAATTGAGTGGATTTTTTCTAAATTATAATTTTTATTACTATTAATTTTATTGACACTTAAATTTTTTTATTTGAATTCATTGCCTTTAATCCTACATATGTATATCTAGTAGTTTAAAAGCTCTATTTAATAATATTTTGAAAAATATTGAAAATAATTGTAAATTCTGACTTTTCCGTATGTAAAAACTATACTAAAGGGATATTAGCTTTCAAATGTTTTTTATAAATGTTTGATTCGACAATCAAACTTTAAGAAATGTTGAAGAAATGCTTTATTACGGAGCTGTGTATACAGCGTAGTAATGATTTACCCATATTTGTCTGTGTGTGTGTGTGTGTGTCCGCAAGATAACTTAAGAACGGCTTATAATTCATTGCCTTTAATCCTACATATGTATATCTAGTAGTTTAAAAGCTCTATTTAATAATATTTTGAAAAATATTGAAAAAAATTTAAAAAATTGTAAATTCTGACTTTCCGTATGTAAAAACTTAAACATTATAACAATGGACGGAAACATTTGCGGTGTTTGTAATTTTCATAGTTGGAATTGGGATGTCGTGTTGCAAGGAAATAGCTCCACATATATTAAAAGCTACGGCTCGTTTTGTTGCATTGGCTTTAAGATGGCTAATGTCATTTAAAAAGAAGCAACGTGAAAATATGGTATTTGTCATCCCGCAAAAGAAACGTGGTAGAGGAAGGACGGGGTCACCGCTATTTACATTTTGTGACTAAAAATCCCAAGTATTGATGCACGATAGGAGGGGCCAAAACCTATACTTGTACTAATGTCCCATGCATCACGTCCATGAAAATATTCCACAATATTAGTTAGTTAATTTGATAACAACCTCATATATGTAACTCTAGATTACGGTATGAGTGCATTTAATTGAACTAATATGTATGATAACTATATGCATAATATGTATGCATGTATAATTATTGTGAAACAAAAAATACCTTTAACTCTTGCCTCAAATCTCATGTTTAATTGATTATAATACAAGAATGAACTATAAATTTATTAGAATCTTGATTTAAGCTAATAGTTCTTAAGACAAATGCTTTGAATATTTGCAAAAATATCAATTTTAAACAAATGAATAATAATAATATTGATGCGTATGTATTTACAGATCTTCTCTTAACAATCATTTCACATGGTCTCCTCTTGGCTTACAAACAAAGTTAAAGTTTACAACTTTACAAACACAATAAATAAGATGCTGCCACTAGACAAATGTGGCATGAATTTTCACGTAGAAGTTTAGCAATAAAATTTGAAGAATACTTACACATGAAAATCCACAAAAAACTACATTTATTTTGTACTTACTAGCGCCACGAGTAACTGAGTACCAAGAGTTGTCAGACGAGCTGAGCTCGTAATGGAATTCGAATTGGCAACAAAAATCAAGACTTTACCCATCTTGACTTTAGTGCAGGAAATAATCTAAAAATTTTGGAATTTATTTATTAAATATCCGTGTGAAAAAGTAATAAGCGTAAATAAAAATACTTTCAAACTAAACACAGGGACAACTTGGGAATGCAAATATAAATTTATTTCATTAGTATACAATTTCACAAATGTTTTATGCAAAATAAAACTCAATCTTCCTAGTGTTTATTGAACACCCGTCCGGTTGAAAGTGATAAGGTATGGGTTAAGTCTGGAAACGGTTCGTTATCATGATCTTTAATTCATCAGCACATGAATAAACTCGGTACATAAAAACAGAATGGGGTTGATAGAGTTACTTAAAAGATGGCAAGAAATGAAATCTTCAAAGCGAAAGTTTTGCAATAATTTCTGTGATGAAAGTGTATTTACCTCAATTTAATGATATAAACTTCAAAGCATTGCATAATACAGAATCATTTAATTTGTAATTTTTGTGTTGTAGGTAAATAAAGATGGTTATGAAATTTTTTGGAATCAGGTACTCTCATTGATTCATTGGTGCAGATATGCAACAAGGAATGTATGTATGCTTTATATGAGCTGCATTTAGAGAAGTAATCAGGTCAACTCAAGTAAAGCCCAAGTAATTCACTCGACCAAGCTTGCATGGTTTCTGGGTTCATGTGTAATTGGTTTACCAAGTACCAATTGCTCAGTTGCTATTAATTTCCATGTATTTAACAAAAGGTTGTAATGAAATACTTGCAGTTGCAGTACAAAACAAAACCTACGATGCAGTGAACTTAAAAATCGTTTTTGTTCACTATATCACGGTTTCTATCACATCTAGTCAAGTTAATCCCAATTACTGGTCAAGCCCAATCCTCTTAGAGCAGATTCAAATAAAAAATTTGACTTGATTTGTCACTGACTTCAACTTTTTGAAGCCTCCCGGCCTGATTCCTTCTCTAGCTACATTGATTATATAAACGCCAGGGTACTTGAAAAGAAACCACTTGGTACTGAAGCGAGATAGGAGCTGCTAAACAAACTAAATGCTCATTTTATACCTCAAACGTGCCACAATTGCGATAAATGTTTTATTATTGACATTTTCAAGGCAACTATGGTACCCTTCATTAGTGGTTTATTATATTGCGGTTTGAATATTTTGCAAAACATGGGAAAGTATAGCTCGAAAATAAAATATTTAAAACCGCGATGTTTTGTCAGGGAATCCCGTCAAAAACTACTAAAAAAAATTATGAATACTTTTGAAGAAAAAAATCATTTTGACACATCTACTACCTTTTCATATAATAGCTTGCATTTTTTGATACGGTTACATATAGCGCCTATCCCTCAAAGGTTGATCAAATATGTAGAGGAAAAAACCTTCATGCATGTGAGTATGTACCTTAACGAGGACTGTTTAATGTATTTAGAGTTGGACATGACTTACATATCCCACGAATGCTACATTACCACACATAATCAGACGAACAAACCAATAAGTTAGGTTAAACGGCGCCACATATTATTATGTAGGGTCTATGTTACACGTGTTCTAAAATCCTGGATGAATATCAATAAAAAATTCATGAAGTACCTTTATCGCGCTAAAATTTCATTATCTAGTTCAACTTTAGTACTGCTACAGTATTCGAACAATATACAACTTATTCTAAAACATGCGTTGGAAATAAAGGAGAAACACAGGAAGGAAAATATTTTTAATACCTTGTATTTTACTCTTTTCATTTCTTAGCTTTTGAAATTTCTAAATCCTCTTTTAAATGGACACAAAAGTTGACTCTGAAGATTTGAATCTTGAGTAGAGTGAATAATAATTCTACGGTTAAATTGACTAAAAGTTTTTAGACATAAATAAGTTCCTATTAGATTTTTCTCGTCAGATTCCTTGCAAACTTGTCTTGGCATAAGCTTTGTGTCCCATTTTGGTTCATACAAAAAATGCTAAATTGAAGCGTAGTTTAAAACAAGTGAATTATTAAACGGTGGAAATATTTGCCAAGCAATACAAACAAAAAGCTGTTTAAAAATTTATGAATACTTTCCCAACCGTGTTAATGTTAGGATCCTCCCGACTGAAAGTTTTTAAAAGGAAAAGTGGCATATTGTTATGTATCTGTAACTAGGGTACTTGAGTGTGTTTAGTTTTGAGTACATCCTTTGTCCGGCTGCTTGATAATAGCTTGGGTAAAAAAAACATCAACATGATATTTTGGGATTTATTACAGTGCCCCCTCTCAACTTCCCAAGGGACAAAAGTACAGTTTTAAATTGGCTCATTTTTTATCAACGATTAATTGTTACGTTGATAATCTAAATACTGCCAAAATTTTGTTTCTCATTTATTGAAACAATAATAATGACGTTTTTGACATTGGCGCAATTCGTGCCGGTTAAAGCGTTCTCACTGACTGGCACTTCGTTATCTTTAGACACTCAAACGAAACCGCTATCCGACCAAAAAACTTTACTCGTCATTGACAACTTGATTGGTATTGATCTCCACCCCATAAGTCATGCTTTTATATTGCGTAGATATGGACAAATCACGACGCCATACAAACTTAATGAATTGCATTGGAATTCAAAAGCAGAATTCGTATGGGCTTTGCCACCATCCAAATACAAAAATTTGACTACCATGGACATCGAATGTTCGTCCTCAAAATTCTTTACCGGCATCGGGTCGTTGGAAGACACGTATTTAGAGGTGGAAAGAGATTATTGTGTTCGAATTAATGCTAAATCTTTTTCGTTGTCCAGTAAACCTTGGAACCAAGCTATGCACAAGTCCTTGAAACGAAAAATAAAAGGTAAATTGCTTGATATTACAGATTTTTATGTAAAGTTCAACATGCCAACTATTATAGAGCGTACAAAATTAATGTTAATAAAATTTGTCTACAAATTTCGAAAATCAATCATGTTTAAGGATTGGTTTACGTTGTCAAACAGTGCAAGATTAGATCGACCAAAACTTTTTGTAGGCACTGTAAATACAAAGTCAAATGTACAAAAACTCTGTTAAATGGTG